>JAODUD010000040.1:24611413-24638826 GCA_026784285.1 Stomatorhinus walkeri | reverse complement strand
CTGTGCCGGTCCGCTTTCCCTTACGGACAGTTTGCCAGGAGGTAGCCAGCCACACTGTGCCGGTCCGCTTTCCCTTATGGACAGTTTGCCAGGAGGTAGCCAGCCACACTGTGCCGGTCCACTGTCCCTTACGGACAACTCACAGCACAGGGACAGCACCAGGAGAGTCTTTTTTGGGGCTCTTTAATTTTTAACTTTATACTTGATCTTTAAGAAATGAACTCTGTCGCTGACACTCTATCACTTTGTGTAATCTACATGGTTTGACTTTGCATTTCCATTTCATAGTCAACCTTCAGTATCCCACAATCATTTTGGGAAAATGGAAAGTAGTTCGAAATAAAATATCATTAAGAATGTATTTTGATATTTGTATCTTTTGCTATCTTTTAATGAAAAAATTTAATTATATATTTATATATTTATTAAATTATATATTATATATATGTCAGGTGTGATAAAGCCTGGAAGTCATTATTATTATCATTATAATTATTATTTTGTCATTAATAGTAATAATAATAATTATTATTTTTATTATTGTTGTTGTTATTGATAATAATAATAATAACAATAGTAATAATGATGACAATAATAATAATAATAATAATAATAATAATAATAATAATAATGACTTTCAGGCTTTATCACACCTAACAGTATCCGTCTTTTGTCACAAAATAATGAAGACTGTTAATTACGCTCCATGGATACTCAGGACTTACTTTTCTGTTATATTGGAATTTTAAGAGCTGTTTCCCTAGAGCTGTACTAATCTAACTCACATCGGGATTTCTTATGGGAGCGAAGTGCTGCCTCAGGCGCTGCCCCCTCATATAAATCCATGCTTTATTAAATGTTTGTCTGGGTCTTTTGGTTGTCTCCCGTGTTATTGATGTTATCAGTGCTTGTTTGGTAGACGCTCGGAAAGCACATAAATCGCTTCCATAGCAAACGGCTTTGTTCTCCCATTACACTTTTACACTCTAAGGAAGGGGTGACTGTGACTGTCTTACCAGTATGTGTATTCAGTATTTTCTGTATCTTTGTGTTGTGTCTATCTGGCCTGCTCTTGTATCCACACATTGCTTATTTTTTGTCTACTAATTATGTCTGTGACATGTTTTGCAAATTTACTTTTGTGTGTTTCTTTTTGTTTCCAGAAATATCAAGCTTTTCACTGATGCCTGGGAAATTAAAGATAAGAAGAACTTGATGGACTGGATGCAGTTGCATTCCTGAGTTCCACCTAATAGATCACAACTCACAGATCAAGAGATCAAACCTATACGCAGATATCTCAATTTCATCAGGAATGCAATTTAGGTTGACGGGTTGCTGAATAGACAAAAATATGATATTTAGAATATCTTGTTTTTAGGGCTAAGCTTCCCCATGTTGTGGCCATGTATTGAAATTTTATGCAATAATGTATAGAATATTAACTGTAAAAACTGACATGGATATTACGGCAACAGGCAGAAAATAATTAATTGTGGATTTAAAAATATGATTGTAGTCATTTCCTAGACAGTGACTTCGTGGTTCAAAAAGGACCTTTTAATTTTGTTTTTGGGGGTCCTAATCTGTTACGATTACTCAGACAAATCAGCGTCATGTTTACGAATCATCAGATTCCTTCCAAGTTCCTCAGGAAACATGAAGCACTGAAGACAGATTGAAAATGTTCAAGAGTGTGTTGAACTTTGCAGGAAAATGGCATGTTGATGATTTAGAAGTAAAAATAGGTAAACAGTGTCAAGGATGTCATTTTATTAATAAATTGTTTGAATAGTACGTACATTAGTTGGGCTTTTGTTTATATCTTGCGGTCTTGTATTGAAAACATTGCTTATCATGCTGGTCACAGGAGGGTGGGGGCACCTTTCTGTCATCGAAGCGCTTTTGCTAAGATTGAGTTTTGGTTCACGTTTGTTTGTGAAGTATTTGTACTGCCTGCATGTGATCGTATTTGCTAGCTTGTAGCTCACAGGTGGCTATGCCCCAAGGTATTGACTGGAGAAGTGAGGGTTAGGGGTTTTTCCCAGATGGCACTGCCTTGGGAAGTATATACTCAGACGGCCGTGCAGCTTCTTGCTCGCTCTCCGCCAGCCTGACCCTCCCCAGGTTTTACTTTGTCAGGATGACGGGCTGCGCTCGCCCACCCAGCACCCACGCATCTCCACTGCGCTATAGGCCCACAATGTCCACACGAGTCGCTCCAGCTGTCAGCATCTCCCTGTGGGGAGTTTCAAGGTCTTCTTTTTTATTCACACGAGAAACGGAGGAAGAAAATGGCAAAGGAATCTGTGCCGCAGAATCAGGGGCTCCCCCAGGATGGAGCAGTTACACCGCCATGGATTGGGAAGCAGCTGAAGCTCATGTCAGTTTAAGATGGAAATTAAGTGACAAGATTATGGCTGTCATATAGCCAAACACATTTTTATATATTCAGTGAAATGCAGGACTGCTATTGTTTTGACAAAATTCCAATTTAAGCTTTTTTTATTTAATGCAAAGAGTTCTTACTTCAGGGCTGAAGTATAAGTTAACATTCTGGTGATTTGAAGTACATAATTTGAGAGTCCAGTGTTGGTTACTTTTGGTATTTCTGAGACAATTTATTTGCTGGAGGAGAACTCTACTTAATGACAGAGGGTATAACTTTAGCAGTGTAATGATTATGATGCTCACAATATATATTTTTTGGTAATGTTTCTGTACATGAATTAATATTTGACAGATATTTTTTATCTGATTTTCAGAAACAATTCAGTGGTATATCCTGCGATAAACTGCCACCCCCCAGCTCTCACGGTACACTGTGCAGGGTTAGTGTTTTTAAAAGGGTGGATATGTAACACCTCACTCCATTCAATCAGTCTCAATTTTTGAAATGTTTAAAGTAAAAACAAAATTTCAGATGAGTGGAAAATCTAAATTTACACCAAACAGTTTGGTACATCCAAATAACACTCCTCGGATCTAAATTGTAATTGATTTGTTATCATTTAATGTATATTAGTACAAATACACACAAAGTACTTCTAGTGTTACTGTTACATGTGCAGGCAGACTGAAGGGGTGGACAATGCTTATACTCTAAGTAGCTTCTACAGTGACTCCCTGGGAAATTTATCGTTGAGAAACCAAGACATTAGGTTTACATGGTGAAATTAGATCACCCCGAGAAACTGCAAAATCAACACATTATAATTTATTTCTTACTGCACTATTCTCTCACCAAAAACTGACATCATATACATGGAAAATTATCGATGGTTAACTTGTCTTAAGCTGCCTGTGGTTTATTATTTATAATTGCCAATTTACACCTAAACCATTTGACAATTTACTATTCGTTATTAGAAACACGAGTTCCGTTGACTCACTACACTATATGGAGAAAGTTTGTTCCTTAAAAACTTAAAAATGCAATCCAGGCTGACGTTTATCATTCTTGGAAGTGAAAAGACTGACGTTATAGCTATTCATTCGATATAAAACATTTAATTCGTGAGTATAATATTCCTAAAAAAATCCCCTTGCACGAAAGTGGGCAGAAGCAATAGATGAATTAAATGACGTTAAAGAGGGAAAAAACCTAAGCTAATTGGCATCCCCTTTGGCATAGTAATGGGCTTCTCAGTGAGCTACACCTACCGGGTAATTGACGGACAGCTTTCTGTAAAGAAAATGGAAAAAAATCGGTTTATTTAAATAGACTGATCGTGTCGTTTCGCTCCGCCCTTGTTTCTAGCAATGCAAATCCGCTCCGACGAACTGCGCTGTCCGTCCCCTTAAGCCGAGGTCCGACGAGACCATACATGCAGAAGCGCACAAGGACCTGCCTTTAAGCCGGCATCAAAGCCGATTACAGATCATCTCAGATGTGATTTTCTTTTACCGTCTGTTCACTGGGTCGTTTTGTACTCAGTTACATGCAGGATAAGCTTTTTTCCCCCCTCATGTTATCTGCTTGATTGTGTTTTGCTGTTATTTCTATTAAAAAGTTACCATTTGGTAAAAATTGACGAGCTTTGGGTTCAACCGTTTTTCAGGTTCATTGGAGTATTTGTTGCACCGCATAAAATAATCCTAGAGCAAATAACTTTTATAATGAGGTTCGGCGGGACAATTTTCAGACACTTCTTGTTATAGCTTTATCTATTTTACTACAATGTAAGAAGAACGCTGAAGTGTTATGTAAGGTTAATACATTTTTTTACGCAGACGGAAAATGCAGAAAAGTGTGAGATACAATGAGGGACATGCTCTGTATCTCTCTGTGGTTGCGCGTAAAGAAGGAACCAAGCGCGGATATCTCAGCAAAAAGACCACGGAGAACAGCCGATGGCACGAAAAGTACTTTGCTTTGTATCAAAATGTCCTGTTTTATTTTGAAAACGACCAGAGCTCTCGACCATCTGGGATTTATTTATTAGAAGGATGCACATGTGAGAGAGTCCCAGCACCAAAAATGTCCACTGTGGGCAAGGAGACGATGGACAAGCTGGTGAGTTATTTCATCGTCTTTGAAGTTTTTTTCTTGTAACTCCATAAATCAAACAACCAAGATTAGCGTACAGATTAATCGTTTACTGACTGATTTATTGTATTATATTCTAATACAGAAAACGTACTGAAGGGTGTGTGTTCATCCTGATCATCCAAGGACATGTAAAGCTCATTTATACGTTATTTATTGGAATTAAAGCTGGTCACGGGCACTGTGCTTACATTTAATAGTACGTATCTTTGGACAATGACATAACATTTGTTCTTTCGTGTAGGTTTATTAATTTGACTCATATTTTTCATTTATGCGTAAATATGTCATTTTACGTTTAGCATGTTTTCAACCACAGAATAGTATAGGGTACCTAAAATTTGTTCTTCCTTTGCGGTATGACACTTGAGTAAAGTTATTTTTTTCCTTCTTGAACAAATACGGTAAGCCCAGTTCAACAGGTTTCTCGAACCGTCCAACGAAGGACGTGCAGTGTTGGATGGGCGGCGTGGAGGAAAGTTATACATTCAGTGATAGCTTCCTTGCAAGTTAACCATGTTAATATGGAAAACAGGCGAAATATACTCCACAAACATTTTATAGGTACATCTGTCCATTGACGCAAATTATGTGGCTGTAACTATATATAACGAAGTATTAGAATAAAATTCGTGACATTTAAGTATTTAAAACATGTTGTGAGTGTTGAATGCCAACAAGGTAGTTCCAGCATTTGTTACACAGTCTCCTTCCGGGGATTCACGTGTATTACACGGGCTTTGGTTTGCGGAGAATGGCTTGGTGGGTGAAAACACCTTGTTAATGAGAGAGATCAGAGGAGAATGGGCAGACTCCTCAAAGCTAACACAAAGGCAGTTGTCCCAGAAAAAAACAGCTCAGTACAACAGTGATGTGCAGAAAGGTGTCTCTGAAAGCACAGTTCATTAGCCTTTGAAGTGATTCAGGTGACAATAGGGGGTTCTGCTTGGTACTACTTAGGGACACCTAATAAATGGGCCATTTCAGTGCAGGGTACCTGATATTAAAATTACTACTCATGATTTGGAACCAATTATTGCGTATATGGTTTTGAGTCTTATTATCTATCTTATTATTTTTTACTATTAGTACTATTACTACAGTGTGTTCATTCATTTTTGTTACAGCATATCCTTTCTATGATATGGCATTTCTATCATATGAAACACAGTACAGTCAACAGATAAAATCTGTAATCCGTTTGTTCTTGTTATGTGACGTACATTGTTCTATTTTACACTGGAAAGGGGGACTGGTTTGCTTGATGTCAGTCAGCTTACAAAAATGTAGGCTAATTAGCTGATGAAGCTCTTTTTTATGGTGAAATCCTACCACCAGCAGAAGTTGAAAGTGTTTGGACATTTTTATCTGTCTGAGCCTCCTGTCAAATAATTTAAAGCATGGAAAATTATAATTAATGGCTGTGCTTTGAGAGGTTGCTTGGCGGCCTTGTGGTTTGTGCCGTTGTCTTACATTTAATCCCACCTGTTTCCTCTGTGTACAGTTTGCATCTTCTCCCCATGTCATATGGGTTTCCTGTGGGTCCTTTGGTGTCCTAAAGCTATGCAGTTAACCACAGAATTAATTCGAATTTCTTGATTGCCTATAACAGGGCTTTTCAAATCTGGTCCTTGTCAGGTCCAAATCCCAGCCTTGTTTTCAGTTCTCCCGTGTACTTAGTTTAATAATTACTGATTCTGATTGGCCAGAGGCTTCACAGCTGGAACTCAGGTAAAGGAAAGCTGGAAAATCAGCAGGGCTTGGACCTCGAGGGCCGTGATTTGTGTAGCCCTGGCCTACAATATATGATTGTGTGTATATGGGAAAAGGACAGAAAAACCTGTCGAAGAGATTCTCTTGTGGTCACGCATATCCTAAAGTGATTTGCTTTTAATTTAGCTGTTGAATGAAGGTTCATTAGTAATTTATTAGTAATAATGGTACTTTATTGATCCCTTGCGGGGAAATTCTCTCACTCTCTATGACACGCATGTAGGTGAGAGCAAGCCTGACTGAGGGGCAGCCACCCGCATGAGGTGAGGCTGGGGGTTAAGGGCCTCGCTCAAGGACCCACAGACATGTGACTATTCTGTTAAGGCTGGGCTCAAACTGGCAACCTTCCCATCACAGGCATAGAGACTTAGCCCACTGAGGCCCCAACCAAGTGATTTGATTTTCTTTAAGACTGCATTAATAACTATTATTTAAATGATCAACAATAATCATATATGCTAATCGTAACTTACAAGTACAAAATAGTAGCCATAGCTGGGAGTAGATGTTGTCAAAGTGGTGCAGTGATAAACCATAGTTCAGGCAGTACGCTGTTTTCTGGAGTAAGGTAGACTGAAGTCCAGTATGGAAGTTGCAGTCAGTCATTGATTGCGTCCCTCCCTGGGACACGGGGCAGATGGTTTCTGGCTGCCTGTATAGGATGATGTGGTGCTTTTTTTGGAAGAAACGGTTCAAGACAAATCTGAGGACACTGGTTACTTGTTAAGGAGATGGGCCAAAAGGCTGTCAGCTCGAACCCCAGGAGAATCTCTGCTGTACTTTTGGGCATAGTCTAGAATATATTCAATTGAATAAAATGGTCAACTCTGGATTAAAAATACTACTTACAAATAAAAACTAAATAATCAGCATGATTGGCAGTCATATTAGATACATTATTTGTATGGCATTGCAGCGTACATGATATTCTAATTAACATTTTTAATAAAGTTTGCCATTTGATAAAAGGTAGGTATTTCTATATTAATAACATTGGTAATGTTTTATTTAATAAAGATATTTATTAGTCGGCTAATCCCCAGAATGTGTAAATTTGTGGACTGTTTTACTCACAGCACCTGGCAGCGAAGGTAAGGCAAAAAGCAATTAATGTGCCTTATATGTATAATAAAGCATATCTTTATGGTTTGACAATTGCATCTGGGTCTGAAAGTCAAGATAGGACACAGTAATAGGTAGTAGCTAGTACCTAGTCCTGATGAGGGGTGCGCTGACAGCACAGCTGATAAAGTTCCATTGCTATAAATTTCTGCATGGGGGGACATTGTATAAATAAACATGCCATATAGCTGCTGTGAAAAATTCCATCACCTAATGATCATTATTATCATTTCTCTCTAAGCAAGATGCATCTTCATGGTGGGTTTTCAGGAGGGAGATTACATTGATACTGGTGCCATTTTAAAGGGTTGGTTTAGTAAACAACAGAATAAACAACAACAGAACCCATTATATGAATGCAACTGTTTTGCTGCCTTCTTGCTGATAAACATGCCATCAGTCAAGTTATTTTTTGGACACAGTTTATGCTAGCTGTCGCTATATTAAAGTGACACACTCTCGCTTTCAGGACGTATCAGTGGTGGCATTTTCAGTTACGCCACCCACACGAATCCCATTTTCAAAACCTCTAATTTTCTAGCTGCTTCCAAGGCATCCAATAGCATTCACTTTTCACTTGAGCACCTGATTGGTAGAGAAACTCTGACCATTTTTATTTTCTAGCTAGCTCACTAAAAATCAGACTGCAGTGAAGAGTAGCTAGTGAATTATACTGTGAACACCCAGAATTACGGCACAATTATGAACAATGAGTGGAGTACAAGTTCTAATTCAACCTCCTATTCTGTTTCTGCGTCAGACTGGCAATCGAACCTAACAATGGGGATGCTTTTCCAACATCAGAAAGGGCCTGCTGAAAACATCTCCAGAGGATGTTTATTTTGTGAGATTGCCATGCTCAAGGGACATTAAATTACAGTCCCAAGTACTGACGCTAAAGACTATTTATTTAAATGGCTGAATATAAAGTTTGTTCTTTGTTTGGTACATTTGTCAGAGTCTGTTGTGAAGTTTATATTTTTGCTATTTTAATAGTCACTGATAACCATTTCACTTTATTTATAGCAAATTAGTATAATTTAGTATAATTAAACTTGTGTATTTTTTGCAAAAGATTGTTTTCAATACGACACAATAAAAGAGTTAATGTATTGCGTCTTTTATTTGTATTCAACCAGTCAAAGACTAATGGATTACATGAAACATATTGTAGATTAAACTTACATAGTGTGTTAAAACCATATTATTTCTAATTAATTTTAATTAATATTTGCATTATCATTGATTTTCATAGATTTGAATGATTGTTTTTATATTTGTATTTGCTTTCAGTATCTGGGAAGTCAACCTATATATATTATAGTGTTTAGTTGAGTGGGATGGAACTTTGACATTATTTAGATTTACTATAGAGAAATTTTATAAAATAATAATCTTTGAAAAATCTTTGAAAGGTAACATTTTATATTGGTCCTACAATTCAAAGGGGCGTACTGTTGTAGTTGTTGATATACTGATGTAACTTTGTTGCGCCAATAATAAAGAAGGTCCCTGTTTGAGTTTTGCATTGTCACTCTCAATTTACTGATGATATTCCTGTATGTACTGAGTTGGTAGTTTTCAGAGTTTTGCATTTTATTTGATCCAGCAGTTTTTATAGGTCTGTGTTGAAGATACCACATGTTTTATTCAGTGTTTTTAGAATTGGTTTGCTGTAGAAATAATGAAATATGGGGATCGATCTTCTTTTCTGGGCTATTCAATTAGTTTTCTTTTTAGCCCATTCAGAATTATGAGAGTAATTTAATTAAATCATTTATGGCAGACACTAAATGCTGGATACTCATCAATTTAAAGAATATAAAATGAACAGGTAATGAGTTTAAAATTTTAAACTAATCATCTTTTATGTGATTTATTTAATTTCTCCAATTTCGTGTGTATATTTATCTGTTGTCTGTTGCTTCTGAAACTTCACATGCGTTTGAGACCAATTTTTGGAGAGATTATCAGTGGATAATCTTTAGTTTTAGTTTTTCTGAGCAGTACAAAATCAATTGGATCAATAAGCCATTTTTATACATGGGGGAAAAAAGATAAATGACATAACAAACTGAGGCAGCTCTGTAACAGAATTGAATGCGGATGTTGAAGGAATCAGTGGATGGTCAAGCCACTAATAAAAAGATGTAATAAAAAAACTGTGTTCCTGAAATGGACTAAATGCTTACTTGGTGACAAATGACAAAGTTGCTTGGGTGTGATAAGGAGGAGGGAGCCAGGTGGATAATTGGCCCCCAGGAGGGATAGAGTTCACCAGCTGTGTTTATTCTGAAGATACCTGCTTGCATGAAAAAAATTGTCCTTGTAAACATGCAGTGCTCCTTCTGTATCACCTACATGTCCATGAAAATGTTCTTACTTACAGTCCTGTTTGTGTTTTCTGGTGTTTTGGAAAATATTTTAATACACATAGATAGATCTTCCATCTTCCAACTGCTTATTCAATGCAGGGGAATCTTTAACCTAAAGATACAAGGGATACGGTACAAGATGGCAGGACACCCTGGACAGGACCAGTCCATCACAGCACACACTCAATTGGAGTCGTACTCAACTGGAAATTTCCCTGACTATTTGTCTTTGGACTGTGGGAGGAATCCAGAGTACCCAGAGGAAACCCTTGCACCACAGGGACGACATGCAAGCTCCGCCCACACAGTATGGAGGCGACAGTGCTGCCTACTGATTCACTCTGCCATCCATAATACATCGTACAATTTTACTTGTGCATGATGCCATTCCTTCATTGTTATTCTTTTTATGGTTGTTTTTGTTTGTGTGTTTTACCTTTATATAGCAGTGAAACAGTCTCAGAGCCTCAGAGTATTCATGTCATCGTGGTTAACCTTTACCTATTGTTTTAAACATTTACTACAATATGTGCCAGTTTATATCTTCCACATAAATAATTGTAACTGTAAATGTCAACCTGTAGTCACCAGCAGCAAGTAATGTGCCAGTTCCAGAAATCGCTGGTGCCTCTCCTGCCTGCCAACCGTGAGTCCATGTCTGTACAGAAAGCCACTGTATTTGCTGTGGTGATATGTGGCGCTCTCCAACCCTGCTTTCCATTCAGGCATGGGGGTGTCTGACACAGAATATGACTTCACAGAACAACGTTACACTGGAATACATACAAAAATCCTCATAATGATAAAGTAAACCTTTTAGTTTTTCAAATAAAAATAAACAGCTGTCCCAAAATTGGAAAAAAAAGTTTAAAGAAATGGAACAGGTCTCGACTACTTTGTGTACACTCTTTCTGGAGGTACTTTCCTTTGTTAGCTTTGCTGAGATTGTGCCACCTTAGAAAACTCATATTGTAAAATATAAATGCCACTCCAATAAGTACTAGTTCACGGGAGCCATATTTTTATAAATACTTCTGTGTGCTTGTTAGAATTAGAGATTTAGCCACATCTTAATCTCCTGATTACAATATATTGAACTTTGCAGTCTTCTTAGAGCCTGGATTTACAGAAGCATAGAAATTAATCTTGCAAAGGGGTATGAAGATAATAATTCCCCGGCACAAGTCTGTCATGGGGAGCATTAAGCTCTTCTGTTGTTCAATATGTTTCTGTACACTTCTGAAATCCTTCTCCTGCTGCTGCTACCATGATTAATAGAGATGTTTGGGCCAGTTGGTAGTACTTCCTACTCATTGCACGGGCAAGAGCAAATGCCACAATTCCACACTCATGGCTCTTTTCCTTGTGTAAAATCAATGCAATGGCAAACATCTGACCAATAATATATGCCCATCACCAACTCCCCTTTCATTTTTCTTCACCTATTATTTGACAACCAGATACAAAACTGATTAGGCCTAGGTACAGAAATAGGCCTAAATAGTCACATTCTATGACTCCTCTTAGAAATCCTTTGCTTTGTAATCAAAAATGATACACAACTGAAATCAAGTTTGATGTGTTCCATTCCTTCCCCAAGGTACTGCATTCTTATTGTACTCACTTACTCACTGACGCAGTAATGCAGCATGAAATAAAGTACGTATGGAGATTAAACATTACTAAACACAGAGGCTAACAGTAGGAAAACAGTAAGGAGAACATAAATTCACACAGAACATAAATAAACAAGGCACAAGCAAGGTAAACCTTAAACAGGAACTCAGGGATTTGTGCTCTCAAAATTTTTACATTTGTTGTTAGTGAATAGCTTATTCACTTTGTTGTATGTAACTTTTGCACTGAAAGCTAAATAAATCTTGTAAACTATGAACAAAGTTTCATACATTGTATATGTAAGGAGTTAATAGTAAATTTTATTTAGTGCTGCACAAATGTGGAAATTTTGACTGATACCGATTACCAATATATTTTTGTCTAACGTCGCTCACGTAGACCACATTACCCCCAGATCAGATGCTTGGTTGGGGAGGCTCAACAGAAAAAACTCTCGCTTCTAAGTGGTGAATGAGCCAATGATGTCCCGCTTCCTCCGCTACAAAAAATGACTAATGGTCCAAAGTAATCATCTCCATCATTTTAGAAATTATGTCTTTAGCCAGCTACTGCTCACTTTATAATGCTCAAAACTGACACATTGGACCGATGTCAATATCTTGATTTTTAATGAATATCAGCCCATGTCAGTTTGGGATATTCATATACAGGCACTCCTTCATTTGGATATTAAGCTGAAGAGTCTCTGTAAAATATAAGGTGCATTAAGGTATTCAGTTTGCGGCAGGCACGTTTTTGTCAGCATAAATGAAGGTACACCTCTTGAACTGCACTGTAGACCTTATCTCTCCAGGGTTAGTGGACAGGCCTGCTACTCATGCTGAATATTCCATGGCTATTTGTATGATCTGCAGACCTGAGAAAACATTATCATCAGGAATCCAGCATTGGTTTTGACAGGGCTAGTTAGATGTGACCATAATCTTTGCATCCTGTTCTTGTTGCCAGTTGCTACACAGCTGCTGTTGTTATCCAGCACTCATCTGAGCCACCCTCACATTTAAGATTCACCCAGACGTTGGGTGTAGTTAACACTGGAATGACTAGATCTGCAGCATTGGCTCTGTGACAGTGCCATGTGATAAACTAACTAGCTGACCGTGGATAAAAAGAATGTTCCGGATGATGAACTGAGAGCACCTGAGAAAGGGGATGAGGGTTATTGGAGAAAGCAGAATGGGGCTGTAGTCATCTCATCCTTAATTCTGGCTCTAATTATACATTTTGGGGACAGCCCTGATGATTGAATCGCCTATCTTATAAAATACTGATAAGTACTGCTATATTCAGAGCCTCTGTATTCCATTTTCTATTAATGAATTACTTTTTTCCATTTCACTTTTTCATCATTAATCATGTGTGCATTTTTTATACAGCTAAAACTATTTTGTTTCTTATTTTTAAAGATATGTTGTTGAAGATTTATTGATGTTTGCCAACTATGTTGTAATGCGAATTACAGAGGAATGTATTAAAACCTGAGATCCCCTTTATTATTATCTGTTGCCCTGAGACTGAGCGTTCGTACAATTTCTCCACCATTGTTTGAAAGCTGCACAATTGAGTCAAAATTCATTTTGCTTTACCACACAGATGCCTCAGACTGTAATTTTCCACAGATTCATTTTCCTTTCCTCATTTAATCTTTTGCCATTTAATATCATCACATCGATGCTGAAAATGGTCTGCATAGTTGTTTTTCCTGCAGATCCGTGATTTTAATTTTCCAGATTCTTTGCAATTTTTTTCGGCGTCATCACATTACATATTAAAATGTAACAATGCAAAATGAGTCTTAAACAGAATCTTCGTCTAATAAAAGAAATGATGCTTTTTTATAATGTCATTTGAAGTAACAAAATGTGCCTTTGACCTCTTTGATCTGCTTTTATTGTATTTTATTATAAGTAGAATCAGTATTGAGACCTCTGTGATTATCACCCTAAGGTAATAATAGAGAAAAGGGCATTCACCGTGACTTAAACCCATTATAGAAAAATGGCATCTTGCTGAGGGCATCCACTGCCTCGTGCCTCCTAGGATAGCTTCCAGATTGACCCTGGCCTATTGGATAAAAGGTTATTGAAGATGGATGCATAGATGCACATGTGTAGATGTGGCCACATCTACACTAAAAGGACAAAAGTATTGGGACATCTGGCCATTACACCTACAGGAAATATTTATGACATCATATTCTAAATCTATAGGCATCAGTGTGGAGCTGGTTCCCACTTTGTGGCTATAACAGCTGCCACTTTTCTTGGAAGACCTTCCCCACAAGATTTTGGAGGGTGACTGTAAGAATTTCTGCCCATTTGTCCAGAAGAGCATTTGTGAAGGTCAGGCACTGATGGTGGACGTGAAGGCCTGGCTTGCGATCCCTGTTCTAGTTCATCCCAAAGGTGTTCGATGGGGTGGAGGTCAGGGTTCTATCTGGGCCAGTCAAGTTCTTCCACACCAAACTCACCCAACCGTGTCTTCATGGCCCTTGTTTATGCATTGGGGCAGAAAAACTGCCTTAGCTAAACTGTTTCCACAAAGTTGGAAGAATTGCCCAAAATGTCCTGGAGTGCTGAAACATTTAAAGTTCCCTTCGCATAGGCGCCTAGAGCTTAGGGGCCTAGACCAGTCCCTGAAAAACAACCCTATACCATTATCCCTCCACCACCAGGCAGGTAACATTCTCCTAGCATCTGCCAAACCCAGACTTTGTAGCTGAGTTTCTGTTGTTCCTAAATGCTTCCACTTTGCAATAATACCACTTACAGCTGACCTTGAAAGGGAAGGTGAAGAAATGTCATGAACTGACTTATTGCAAAGGTGGCATCTTATGACAGCACTTTGCTTGAATTCACTGATCTCTTCAGAATGACACATTCTTTCACAAATGCTTGTAAACCTAACTGCATGGTTAGGTGCCTGATTTTATATAGCTGTGGCAATGGGTCTGAATGAAACACCTGAATTCAATGATTAAGAGGTGTGTCCCAATACCTTTGTCCATATAATGTATTTGCAATCTATGCATGAAATCCATCCAAGAAACCACAACACACTGCATTAGTTACTGAGAACAGCAACATGCAGTACTTTATCAGAGTAACATACAAACTTTATTTAATAACAAATTGCACTATGTGTTGGTCACTGCTGAGCCTCTAAAAGGCAAGAGTCTGAATGGGGCAGTTTGTCAAATGCAAAGAATTTAAAATTACATTATAGTAATGTTGGCAGGGATGTGACCTGAAGTCAGGTGAAGACAGATCATTGCAATAACCTTCTTCACTTTTGGGTTTTAAATGCTACAGGCCAGTATACCATGTGGGAGGGCCAGAACCATTTGGAGAAAAACACACTTATTTTACCGCAGGTGGGTGGGGGGCAGAAGGCTGTTAGCTGTCCCTGGGAGGCAAAGCAGCTTGTGCAACAAGCCTTGACCAATTTATATTATAAATAATGTGAATTATTTTCCTCCTTAGTGAAACTTCAGGTGAGAGAATTTGTGGCTGTTCCTAGTATTCCTACTAGCATCTTTCACAATGTGCACATCCAGAGAGCTGAAAAAGATAACTAGCTGTATGACAAGTACTCTCGGCCTTAGTGCATGGATGAGCAATGTTATCCAGTAAGGGCCATTGTGTGTGCGGGTTTTCGCTGCAATTCCCTAATTAGATCACTTAATAGACGACTGATTGGATTACGTGCCTCACACCTTGTTTTAAACTGCTGACCTAAAGGTTATTCCAAAAACCTGCATACACACCGGCCCTTTGTGGATAAGATTGCCCATTCCTGCCCTGGAGGCATGATGCACAAATGACTTCTGAGTGAAACACTGTTTCCTGGTGTCCAGTGTCTCACATTATTTGTGGAGGAACAGAAAATGTAACAAACATAATGATTACAGGTCATGTTCCGGAGAGGGGTATTTAAGACCTGTCTTGATGCCAACCGTCAGTAGGCCTATTAAATACTGCCTTTGTATTGCTGGTACAAAACTACAGTGTTAATATTTCTCTTTTCAGTTTAAAGCCTTTGTGCTGCCTTCCGACACTGATTTAGTTTTTTCCCATTGTTTCACTTCTCGTTAATATCACAATTCAACATTTCATTCACATAACAAAAACATAATCTAGTGTGTTGATTTCCTTGCTTGGCATATAAGTAGTGGCCACAAAGCGAAAATCTGCAGCAGAGCATAATTTTTTATTGTTCATATTTTAATGGGTTTTATGAATGTGCTGCAAAATGATCAATGAAGAGGCAGTGATTGAAAAAGGCAGAAGAGATTAAAAAATGTGACTAATAAATTTACTGAATTTTACACAATTTAAAAGTATACTGACTGACATACTGCGTTGTTCCCTTTTATAGAAATTGTTATCTTTAAATAATCTGATTTAATTATGTTATTTTTCATTTTGTCTGCTTAATAGTGCTCTAAACCAATACCTGACATGTGCCTTTATCTCTTTGACACAATGCTATGTACTTTTTTCATCCCTAAATGTATTGTTTATCATTGTTAGACATGTGTAAATATACTGTATGTATGGGTGCCATGTGAAGTAGAATGGGATGGAACATAGAAATTGAGATGATTTTTCATGACTGAATTTTCGTACTACAGTCCAAAGACATGTAGTCAGGCTTTGCATCGTCCCTAAACTGGACGTACTATGTCTTTGTGTCTGTGTGAGTGCGTGTGTGCAAGTTGCCTCGTGGTCCTGGGGAATGCTAATTTGTGCCACTGTATTTCTGTACGTGGATAGTATGGTGAAAAAGCCCACTTGACTTCACGTGATGGTACCCTGGGATGCACTGGCGTCCCGTCCAGGATGTGCTTCTGCTTAGTGCTGTGGCTGTCTTCTTTAAGTCTGTTTGGGCAGTTCATCATTCGGGGGTTTGCTGTTCAGCTGGACAAGGTGACCTGCTGGTCCCAAAGGAAGTTTAAGTTCAGTATTTAGCATTACATGTCTATCCCTTTTAAACTTAAAGAGCCACGATTGTGATTATTGTAACGATGTTCGCGAACTGTTGATTAAGGAAGATCCTCTTTCCAAGATGACAACTTTACCGACCAACCGTATCCTTCCTTTGTTCTCTGTACCCTTTGCTATGGTGTTTCACTGTAGTGCTTAGTAAAGTTTTAATGAAAAACCTTGATTTTGTCATATTATTTTGCTTTGTATTAAAACTAAATTACATAATGTAATCCTCAGAATTCCACTAGCCTGGAATCAGTTCCAGGCCTCTGACTGGAAGAAGGTTTTTTTTTTTACCCTGTCCCAAAACACATGATCTTGTAGGTATTTCCTCATTAAGTGCTGGGCTTTTCAATAGCTTCAGTGTTTGTTTTATGCTTGCTGCTGCTATATGTCTGTACATTTATTAAATAGAGTTTGGCAGTATTGTTAGTTCTGCCTCAAAGAACATAACCTTGCAACCTCAAGTACTTCCAGCAGTTTCCTTTATGTAACTACTCAGATTCTATCGTTTTGCTACCCAAGTAACAAGAAGAGAATGAAAAAATCAATAGTAGAAAACAAAGTAAAATGCAAAAAACATATATATGGGTATTTGCTGAAGTTACAGTATAAAGAAACTCAAATGTAGCACATCCTGATTGAATAACTGTTGTAAGACAAGCCATTGAAATAATGTTTTTTTTAATCAAATTGTGGACACAAATACTTTCGCAAAGATTCCTTTGGGATAAATCATCCTTTTGACATAGGATCAGCATAGGAGTGTGTTTATGAGGGGAAGGATGAAGCCAAATTAATATTGGAGCATATATGTCCCTTTTCCCTGCCCGTTTCAATGCCCCTAGGTTCCATGAATGTGAATCTTTAAACAAAACCAATAGACATACCTATTAACTGCACAGCACTTAAGAAATTAGCACCTTTGTGATACGAAACTGCCTTTGGAGAATGGCGATTTGAATGATAGTCTACACTACTTCATAGAGGATATGCAGTATATACAGTATATGCAAAGTCATAAAAAGACACGCAAATCAGAGAGCTATTGACACGTCTACAGCCTTTAGGGAGAAGTAGCTATTGATCTGCTAGAGATTAGATGCAAGATGGAACATTTAACAAAATCTTCATATAGTTTTTGATGCAAGCAAAGGGGTTACTACCCAACCAACTCATAACGCAGAATTTGCTCAAATCAAAAATTAGGTCTTCCAATGATTTCACACACGAGTAGTTAATGTATAATATAGCTTTGTGTGTTCTGTGTATTATTCTACTGCAGATAGTACCACAAAAAATGATTTTGTGCTATGTCCCTTTATCTTCTAGCTGCTTATACTGGTCAGGGTCTCAAGGGAGCCAGTTCCAGACAGACATAGTCCATCACAGAGCACATGGATATATAGAGAGTTTCAGAGATGACAAACTAATTGTGGACCACAAGAAGAAACCAGAATACATATAGAGAACATGCAGGCGCTACTCACGCGAAGCCAATGCATTGTTTGAACAGCCAGCCTGGAGGTGCTACGGTTGTACCCACTGAACCACCATGTAACTAGATGACTTTGCTTGTTTTTCTTATTGAGATGTTATTTCTTTTTGATGGGGGCTATATATGTCAATAACAAGGTCAGTACTAGAGTCCCAGAGGTTCCATGTTTGTTTCTGTGAGAAACCTCAATCTTCCAGAAGGTGAATCACTCCACAGGATGCAGCGGCTGGAGAATGGATGGAGGCAATTTTATTAAGACCTACAAGATATTTCAGGATGGCTAATTTAGTAAATTATGAAACAGCAATTCTGTTTGTCGTCAAGCCATGAGAGGCAGGCCATTTCTCGCAACCTTTATCTTGCTGTAACACACAGCAAACTTCCTTTATACTCCTCACTCAGTTCGCTGCGGCTGAGTTCACATGCTCACCTCTTATGTGTTTTTGGTTTCTTCTCCTTACACAAAAATGTCACTTTATGAATGTTATTTCCTTTTTTGTAATAATGGCCTGGTAATTCTTGCAGTAAGATTCACTTTCAAGATAAAGTTATTCACTCTCTGTTTGAATTTTCTTTTTTAAAAATATGCGGAGTGTAAATTGGAACCAGAGAAGTGAGATTGATGAACCCGAAAGCTGAATGGCTCTGAGGTTGAACTGTCCTGCATGGCAATTATGTTGTCATATTATTACCCAGATTAAAGCCAATATTACATATGCTGATACTTAGAGATTGCTCGAGCTATATCCCTACCTTGACTCCCGCACCAAGAACAGACATATCTGCATAAACGTCTACAGACACATTATCTTCAGATATATGCACCAGCCTGGACTTGGGTTCTCTCCTGACATACTTGTAGATTTCTCAATCCCTGCTGCTCTTCATTGATGACATTTTTAGGACTGTGGAGTTAATATTGACGACTTGTTATTATCATGCACTATTATAGTCAGGATGAGGATATTATTATTATTACTATTATTATTATTACTATTATCTACATGAGTGATCAGTGTAGTTGCATTTATGCTGCAGTCCTGCTTTGGTGAAATGCTACTCCAGCCCTTGTACTGAATGACATTGTAAGATGTCATTAAAGCCTTTTTCACTGGTCACACACAACGCTTAAATAAGCCAATATGTGTTAATAACTACATATAATTGGAGAACATACATAATTTAAGTTTTATAGTATGCCACGGGTAAATGGACAATTTTTGACATAGCGGTTGATTTCTTTATCAGTTGCTTAACAGCATTAACAATTAAATGACAAAAATTATTCAAATGATCCAATAGATTTTTTAATCATTAAAATCTAAATTTGCTTCTTTGTAAGTTGTTAGATTTGCGCTCACGTTTATACAAAAATTCTTTGCTGACACCAGCATGAATTCCAGTGCATGTACCAGTTTCATCTGAAGTTCTGGAATGAGGAAAAGCAATACAGCCTTAGGCAGTTGCTGCACTGACAGTGGCACAATAGCTCTGTCATCCTTTCAGACAGAATGGCTCCGGGTTCTCCGTGTTCTGCCTCTGACAGAATTGTGTCACATTTTTGGGAATGCCAGGTGTAGGACAAAAATCCAGAAATGGAGGGAAATCTGCACCAGCAGTTGTCCGCAAGTGCTGATGTGATTATGAGCCAAACCAGGTCAATATGCCTGTATCATAATTCCATTGCATCAGAAAGACACTTTGTTTGCAAATAGTCAAATAAGGTGTTCCTCTTTTAGGTGACGCCTCTTAAAATTAAAATATCACATATATATATATATATATATGGGGAAACTGGAATGGAATTTTACTGGGGTGATTTTCATAAGTAAAATGTTCAAGGAATGCATTCACTTTTACTTTTATTTATGTTACCATTGAAAGATTATTTCATTATATTTCGTATGAAAAAGATAAATGAATATATAAATAAATAAATATTTGAAAATGTGTAGACTGTAAATATAATTTCTATATTTAAAATGGTCTTATTTACTTTTCCTCAGACCTCTCATTTACTTTTATTTTAATGGACTTTTGATGAAGCAAGAATGTAGTTATTTATAATATATTATTTCTTAATGCTTGTCTGTTAATACTGCAATCTAGGTTGGAATCCATGCATTGTAATTCTAACAGACACAGAAATCATTCTTTTGTCTACACCCCCTGTCACATGTGCATAAAATAAAGCATTCAAAGACCTGATCAGTAATCTTACACAATACATACAGCTGTTTTCCCTCTCTCCTAAAGCAGTACTTCCTGATTGTTTTTGGCCACGATGGGCAGAAACCGCTGGAGTTGAGGACGGAGGAAGAGGCGGAGTGCGATGAGTGGGTGGAAGCCATACAGCAGGCCAGGTAGTCTCTGCGTGGCGTGTATCCTGGACAGAGATGACTCTGTGTGGCTGAATATCATGTTCTGCAAAGTGCAAGCTTTCACTCTGTTTTTGTATTTGACAGAAATCTTTATAAACGTTTTTGTATAAATCAGTAGAATTATATGCTGGTATTTCTTTAATCAGGCAGCAGTATTTTTATCTGGAAATGACATACTTTTTATACCAACCTTACCTATTTTTTTTCCCCTAGCCAATTAGAATTTTGCTGTTCATTTTAAATATAGCCATGATTATATATTGTTCTCAGTCCCATACTGGGAAACTGACCGTATCAATATCATACCAAGAACACTTGAAGTTTTTTGTCTTATGCTGTCATATGAACAAGCATATTTTCTTTTGATTTCGGAGTATCGTGTATCAATACTTAATTCCATTTATAAGCATATTTTTATGTTGTTTTGGCACACAAATGACAGTGCAGAGGTAACGCATCACCAGGAACACCAACAGGAACTGACAGCTGAGTTGAATCAGTGATAGGTCTGAAAAACACAGCACTGTGATTTGAGCCCCGTTAACAGTGGGTCACTCCGTGGCTTCTCCCACAGTTACTCTGACATCATCATTGAACGCGAGGTCTTGATGCAGAAATACATCCACCTGGTACAGATTGTGGAGACTGAGAAGGTGGCAGCAAATCAACTTCGGACTCAACTGGAGGACCAGGATACTGAAATTGAAAGACTCAAAGCAGAGGTAGGCCCCAGATTTGTTTGAAAGATAAACTCCATGGTCACCTTCCCTCCACTCTACTTTTAAGACTAGAGAAAAATCTATTTATGCACTTATATGCAAAAATCTAATTTGAATCATTTTTATTTTCATAATCTATAGTACACAAAATTTAATTACAGTCAGCCCTCATGCATTAGTGCTTCATGATTCGCAAATTCACAGATCCGCAAAAATATGTGGAAATTATCCGTTAGGTGATACCGTACGATATTTTTACATCAAACCTTAGTTTTTTTTTTAAAGGTAATGTATTAAGCTAACTTTTAAATTATATTAAAGTGTTTAATATACTTAAAAAGTGTTTTGGGAGCATATTCATGGTTTAAACTATAGAAATAAGAACATATATTATTAATATTAGTAATTTAATGCGTTTGCTTTGATAGCTCTAAGACACACACGCTCACACATTTTTTTATAGCGATGTTCATTTGCAAGAGAGCTGTTTATTTTTCTGTAAACAGCTGTTATGTTTATTTCCAATTGACTCCTGTCAATGTTCAGTTTTTAAACAGATTTCTTGGTTGTGATATGAGCTCCTTTATCCTGGTTTCTGATACTGAGATTCCCCCCTTTGATGATTGTGAAGTGTTCTGTGGGAATAACGTGAAACCGAAAAACAGCTATCCATGATCAATACAGGGAAGGAAATGGTAAAATAGTAATAGATTTCATTGCTAAACAAAGCAGAATTTATTTTATTTGGTGTGGATTTGTTCAGCAGTAAGCATGAGATACATCATGAAAACATGGAGAAACAGCCCTTTAAGCACTTGTCGATATTTTCCTAAAATAAGTAAGCCAGCATTCAATAGCACCTCTGTTCTCTGGAACGTGTAGGATTTATTGTTGCATAACAGTGAACAATTCACATTCCTGGATGATTCTTTGACTTTGCATTGCTTATGAACAGCTCCCAAAAATAACGTACGTGATCGTTTAATAAAAATGTTTCGTCTTTCTATATCTGTTTCTCTGATACTATAGAAACAATGTACTCATTTATTGACTTTCCCATAAGAGTGTGAATGTATTGTAATTTCTTATCAGCTGACAGCCTGGATTGCAAGCTTCTTTTTTGATGTCCAGTTTCAGCTTTTTGTGTTGTTAATAATATGTATTCTTTAATGAAGTGGATTGTATTCTCCTTCGGCTTCCTGGTTCAGGTCTTTGCCATGAGTGACTATATGACTTATATTACACTGGGAATATCAATCTGCTTCTTATTTCCTGAAACTAGGTTTTACAATGCAAACGGGATGTACCTGCAGCTTTTAAATATTTAACTATTTAGGGGTCAATTCTTTCATCAAGCACTTAATTCAAAAATGAGCTAAAAAGTTACACGTATTTGAGTAAGCATTTTCTCCCCTCATTGACGTGGACATAGCCACTGCACGTAAACTGATATAGAGGACGTGGCCATGCAAGAAGTACAATTAATTAATTAAGCAAGAAAAGTGGGTGATGCCCTTTATGATTTTGGCAACAAGCAAAATGTAGATCTTGGATTATTTCATTTATATTGTTAACCTAATTAATATCCTCAGAAACCCTTTTGTTTTTGAAAGTGAAAATACAAAAAATGACAGATAAAAAAGTAAGGCATCGACTCTCCCACTCACTCTAGTCAAATCGTGTAGCTATGCACTTTTTTTGACTTAAGCGTATTTTTTTATTGACTTAAGTCTGGGATGTAAGTGTACTTTGAGTGACAGTTACTCACTCTGGAGAGAGAAACACCAAAACACAGGTGTGTTGCATGGAAATGACCCTTAAGTTAATCCTGCCACTGACTTAAGAGCACTTAAGTGAATTTTCATCTACTTGCTCTGGGGTGCTATATTAAGTGACATTTACATATTACATATACATTTAGAAACTAATGTTGCAACCCAAAATGGAAGTGAATAATCCATATAATTGTATAAGAATTATATACAGTACAGCTCAATAGTATATAGAAATATATAGATATGTACAAACTATATTACTGTGGTGCAGGATTCAAGTGACATCTGACTTGCCAATAGGCATAGCAGGAAAATCAATAAGGGTAAATACCTGGTTGATTAAAAATAATTCTTTCACTTAGAATGAGTAAAAAAAAAATAGGTTCAAAGGAAGTAGTGTGTCCTCGCAATCCTTAGGTGCATTGCATGTAGGCCTACTTATGCTCACGCAAGAGTGGAACAGACAGAATCCCCCTCGTCTTGATGTACTTCAGGTGACTGATACTGCATGAATCTTATGTTTCTGGGTGGATTCTGAAGCACTCCATTTTGAATACTGTCAGAGGTCTTCAGAGGATCTACCTGACCAGGGCACTTGCTTAATTAGTAACCATTCTGAGCTTAATTTTAAAGATTTGTGAGTTGCAATTGGTTTAAAATAATACATCACAACCTATGGTGTAGCATATAAGCTTGTTTGGACTATGCAGTTCATTGCATCATTGTTTTATCAGCACTGTATTCTAAACTTTCTGTATTCTAAATTTTGCTGATAATACTGACATTTACAATATATCTGTTGGTTAGGCATAGTTACTTGTTTACAGACTTGTTTTGAATGCAGTATATGGATTCATTCTGAAACACAATAGAAATCATTATCACAAACTCATTACCGTAACATAACATCAAGTTTCTCTATTTATAAAATTAGTTTGACAACAGACTTAAATTATTCTGTTGGTTGTGTAAAACAATTAACAATTCAATCATTTAATTCAATTCAAACAACATCTTATACTAATTGATTGTCTATTGTGAGGTACTTGCAGGTAAATAGACATTTTAACATCTAGTTTTGTATTATTTAGTATTAAATCAGCAATGGTAAGGCCTATTTGGGGAAAATGGTTGAGGGATCATTAGCCATATACTGCAACGCACTTAAGTGCACTTAAGTCAGTGGCAGAATGCACTTTAGGGTCATTTACATGTGACACATACATATTTTAATGTTTTCTCCCCAAAGTTGATGGGAAAATATGCTTAAATCAAAAAACCACACAGCTACACATTTTTTTTTTGTCTTTAGTTCATGGGATATTCAACCCCAAAGTGTTTAATGTAGGTAGAGCATTTACAGTGCCCTATATTTATTACCTTGGAACTTAGATTTTAATTCAGTATTTATTGAGGTTGATGAACATTCTGTATTCTTGTCAGTGTGTACATTTTTGTCGGTTTATCCTGGAGGATGTGTTAGTAATGAGCATTTTATTGTACAGCCACCCGTGGGCTACATTCAGTTGGTAGGACTGGTGTCAACATTATTATTGGCTTGAGAAGGTCAGAAGACCTACATGGATTTAGAGGTCCTGGAGTTGTATGGATTTTACTTTCACTAATATATCAAATCTTATGTAGAAAAGGTCAGTGTCTTCTTTAGCTGTGCAGAGTGAGATTAATACAGACAGAAATATGTGAGGAACATGGAGATGACTGACTCAAGATAGTACTAATAAATAATCTTTTGAGGAGAATCAGCTTAATACAGTGACAGATATCTACAATATTTAGTGTTGTAAACTGTGGTTTTACCATGCTCTTTAGAGTGATGTCTGTTGGTTACTGTACATATAAACCAGCCTGTATTCTTTTTTCCATGTATACAAATCAAAAAAATAAAAGTTTACCATTGAGGGCATAAAAACTATTCTTTTTTAATACAAAAAGGCAATGTAAAGAACACTGTGGGTGCTACCTTTTATTTTTTTCTTAGTTCTGTTGGTGCCATGTTTTGAGTTTGAGTGTGAATTCATTTTTAGTAAATGAATCGCAAAACCTTCTGTTTAGGCTGGTAAAGTGTTGTTATCTTCATCTGATATTACTGGTATGAATAACTAGCATTAGCATCGCTCTGAAACTTCAACATGGTGAGAGCAGGATACTTCACTAATTCAGGCATATATAAAGAAAAAGGGCTCTTGATATAGATCTTTTTGGAACACAGGCAATGTGATATTTTTTAAGATCCTTTTTAACAAAAATTTCAATATCTTGTGCAAGACATACAATGCATTACTTACTTCATTCTTGTATTTCTGTATTTTATCAATCAAGATAATATTCTTAAGAAAATGCTGATATTTGGAAATGATTTATTGTATTTTCTGCCTTTTAATAGCACCATTTTAATACCGTGCCACTTCCTCTGTAGATCATTGCCTTGAATAAGACCAAGGAGAGAATGCGGCCTTATCGGATCTGTCAAAAGGAGGAAGACCCAGATATAAAAAAGATAAAAAAGGTACCACAAGGAGTTTGTCTTCATCTAAATACTGCAAAAACGTCAACGATATATTGTGACTGCTAGCAACCATACATACGGGCCATAGAAACTAAAGTCTAAAGTTCATTTTAATTACATATATATACATACACACACACACACACACATATATATATATATATATATATATAAAGAGAGAGAGAGAGAGAGAGAGAGAGAGACAGAGAGACAGAGAGAGAGAGAGTCACTGTTTGAACAGCATTTCTTTGGGTTGCATGTTATTGATAACATATGAATTGTATTTTCAGCCCTTTGTGTGATTACATCTGTTAGAAGCAGGGCAGTTTGGTATGAACACCACTACAACCTGGCTTTACATAACAGTGCAATTCTTTGCTTTGGTAATGCAGTGATACTCTGTAGCTTTGTTGCCTGCCCATGCATCCTGCTGCGTATTTGCCCTTAATGCAGCCATGGTCCTTTCTTCTGCTGTCTCCATGCAGGTCCAGAGCTTCATGCGTGGCTGGCTTTGTAGACGGAAGTGGAAGATCATTGTTCAGGACTATATCTGCTCTCCCCATGCAGAGAGCATGAGAAAGAGGAATCAGATCGTCTTCAACATGGTGGAAGCTGAAACAGAATACGTCCACCAGCTCTCCATCCTAGTCAACTGCTTCCTGCGGCCGCTTCGCATGGCGGCCAGCTCCAAGAAGCCGCCGATCAGCCACGATGATGTAAGCAGCATCTTTCTCAACAGGTGAGGCCATGACAACTGCGAGTGCCTCTGTGAGACTTCTGTCACTTGCTAACCTTTTGCTTCTAAAACTGAAAATATTACCTGTACGGTAAAAATGTGTTTCAATGCAAAACATTAAAATTGGGTGTTTTCAATTGATATTACTACATTTGAAGAACTGTATGATTTGTGGCAATATCTAATATTTCATTTACATATTATTCTTATTATTATTATTAATACCATTTTATACCATTGTACTATTGTTTTTTTAATTATTTATCTGTATTTCTGTAGTGAGACAATTATGTTTCTTCATGAAATATTCCACCAAGGCCTCAAAGCAAGAATAGCCAACTGGCCAACATTAGTTCTAGGTGGGTAGTGTGGCAGTGTTTGCATTCACTACGCTGTCTACAGTCTTCTCTTTGCCTCCTACACTGTGAATTGTGAAGTGCTTATTTCATTGTCTTATTTTATTGTACTTAATGATATGATTATTGTCTACAGCTGATCTGTTTGACATCCTACTACCTATGCTGAACATCTACCAGGAGTTTGTACGGAACCATCAATACAGCCTGCAGGTTCTAGCCAACTGCAAACAGAACCGGGACTTTGACAAGCTGCTTAAACAGTATGAGTCCAATGCAGCCTGCGAGGGGAGAATGCTGGAGACCTTTCTTACATACCCCATGTTCCAGGTAGGTCATAGTAACTGTAATTCTGCTAATGATTATGCAAACCTGTCAACCAAAACCCAAGTGTGATTGTTATGTTATTCTGTTGTGCTTTTCAATTCTATCAAAATGATATAAGAAACCTAGAGTAAGGTTATACTTTCTCTTCTTCCCATCACAAAAATTTACAGAGGGGAACCCCATACCTGTGTTTGAGCATGTCACCAAGGGGAACCCGACTGTGGCCATGCCCCTATGTTTGAGCACATCACTAAGGGGAACTCGACTGTGGCCACGCCCCTATGTTAGAGCACAACACTAAGGGGAACTCTACTGTGGCCACGCCCCTATGTTTTAGCACATCACTAAGGGGAACTCGACTGTGGCCACGCCCCTATGTTTGAGCACATCACTAAGGGGAACTCGACTGTGGCCACGCCCCTATGTTTGAGCACATCACTAAGGGAACCCTACTGTGGCCACACCTCTCTGTTTGAGCATATCACTTATGGGAACCCGACTGTGGCCATGCCCCTATGTTTGAGCATATCACTTATGGGAACCCGACTGTGGCCACGCCCCTATGTTTGAGCACATCACTAAGGGAACCCTACTGTGGCCACACCTCTCTGTTTGAGCATATCACTTATGGGAACCCGACTGTGGCCAC
>JAODUD010000040.1:24592801-24603379 GCA_026784285.1 Stomatorhinus walkeri | reverse complement strand
CTTCTCCTTATCTGTGCATCTGTTAGGGAAACCTTTCTTCCTAACTACTGGTAATCTCCTCCTATCTACACATTTGCGTGTTTCTCTCATTTTTCGCTTTGCATCACATTCAGATCTTATTGCAGTTTACTCAGATTTCAACCAACACTACAAATAACCAAAGTAGAGTTTAACATAGTTTGAATATATAGGTTTCCAAAACTCTTGACTGATAAACATTAGTGACTTGTGCAAATGTAAAGATCTTGTTATTATTCTATTTGATACCCTCAAACTTCAATTTTTCTGTTGTTGCTGCTGAATGTCACCATTGATATTGCTGTGTATGGATGGCTTCTCGGTCATTGACTCTATTGTCCAAGCCTTCCCATTAAAAAAAATTTATATAGGGATGCTTTATCTGTAATTTGTTCAACTAGACTGGAAAACTTCATTTCACACACCGCATCTTGTTCTTCTTTGAGAAAACACACACACACACACACACACACACACACACGGTTGAGAGCAAGGCTTGGGGTCCCAGAGCAGGGTCATGCCATTGGTCTGGCATCGCTGTAGCATTTCAATGTGACTATTTTGCTGAGGCTTGAACCAGTGACCTTTCCATCACACACAAAGCCCTAACCCCCAAGCCATACCCCCCCCCCCAAGCTCCCTCCTCAAAATGACTAACACCCTCTTCTTTAGCAAAAGTCACAGCATAGCATTCATTCAATTTGCGCATTTTGATTCATGCACATCCTTCTTATTCATCTCTGGATTCTTTCCTTCATTTATTATGTGAACTATGAACCCATTTGCTGTTTTTGATTCTCCCAGGTCTTTAGAGCTGTTTTTTGCCACCAATCAGAATAACCGCAGCGGGGAGTCCAGCAACGAGAAATCCCCCCGTCTGTGCCGGAAGTTCTCATCTCCACCACCTCTCTCGATCTCCTCACGCACCTCTTCCCCAGTACGTGCTCGCAAGCTGTCACTGAATTCACCTGTTGGCCCCAAGGTGGGTGCCTTGGACTTGTCCACCACTTCCTCTGCGTCCAGCAGTCCCACCTCTGGCCAATACCCTATCATGTCTCCGCCACCTGGCAATGCCAAGGCCCCCTTGGACCTAAGTAAGGGGCCCACCTCACCCGAGCAGTGTCCAGGGACCCCGGAGGACAACGGAGAGCTGCCTCGAGCAGATGCTTTTTGTGGGAAAATGAGGCGTAGCATCCGGAGGGGTAAGCCACGCCCTCACATGGTGGTAAAGTGTCGGAGGGTTAGCCGGGGTGTGCTGTGAGGAGTACATGAATGTGTACTAATTACCCCCTTTAGAAACGCCTGAACAGTGAAATTATTGAATCTGTTATTGAACAAGTTGTTGTTTCTGTGTCTCTTGGACATATTTGGACAAAGCAAATCAAATACTTTTAAATGGTTTCAGTTAGTGCCATTAACTGTGTTCTGTTTTTTTATGGAGTGCTGATATTCCTTTTATGATTTTAGTTACTGGAAAGTGCCAGACCAAGGTCAAATTATTTCCATTCAGTATGTCTGCATATCCTCTTAAATTGCATATGAAGAATTTAATCACAAGCCAGAAGACACAGATACTTTGTTGAATAAACAGGATAATCTTCTGCAAAAACTTGCTAATACCTGCCTTGAATAGTCAAACACAGAATGCGGCATACGGTGTAATTACTATCCACACTGTAAAGAATATTGATTGCCAGGTGTCAGGTGAAGGTATTATGTCTGTGTTTTAGGGGATGGGTATGTCTGTGTTTTAGGGGATGGGTATGTCTGTGTTTTAGGGGATGGGTATGCCTGTGTTTTAGGGGATGGGTATGCCTGTGTTTTAGGGGATGGGTTTGTCTGTGTTTTAGGGGATGGGTATGTCTGTGTTTTAGGGGATGGGTATGTCTGTGTTTTAGGGGATGGGTAGCCTGTGGCACAATTACAAAAATTACAGGAAGAGGAGGCTGCATGTTAAAATATACATTAAAAAAATACATTAAAAATATCAATTTTTCACCCTTCTTTTACTGATAATGGATGCCTCAGTTAAAGTTGGCTAGAACAATGATTGTCTCTCATCTTTTGTAGCCATCACAATTAGGTTATTTTGTTATTCTGTCCGTGGGCGTGAAGAAATGTGGGCTGCTGTTGCATCGAATCACAGGCTGGTTTTGCAGGAGTGGTTCGATATCAGAAAAAAAAATATTTATAAGTTGACATGTGTAAGATCCATCTGGATAGTCTACATCCTGCCTGGTCAAAGCAAAAGCTGATTTTTAGAAGCAAGAAAGAAACCCTTTTAATCGACATTAAGCTGCAAATGGACCGTGTGCCTTTGCCTGATTTTGGAGCTCTACACTGTGTTGTAATTATCCCTTTTAGTGACCTGTGTACTCTTGAAACGGGCACTGGCTAAATGTTAAACACGTCCATCTACCTTCCAACTGCGTATTCTGGTCAGGGTTGCTGGGGAGGGGCCCAGTAGGTTGCGGTTCACCCAGGGTGAAAAGCACAATAAAATGGAAGGTTCAAAAACCAAAACAATGTATTATGAGCCACTGCAATGCTCCCCAGTAAGGGAATGTAAAGAAAAGAAAGAAAAGGACAAAATGGAAAAAGAAATGCAAACTTTGTCTGACTGAGGGTCCAATGGTTTGTTGAATGACTGACAAAATTCTGATTGTCTACTTCAGATATGCAGTCACTCTTATGGCATCTGCCGACATTATCCTCTCGCTGTTTGACTTTGGCAACAACAAGCGGTTTTTATGATAAGTGGTAGTGTGATTGTGATTCGCATTTAAAAGAGCTTAGTGTTGTTTGGAAGTATTAGCTGTGAATTCTGAATGTAGACCAGCTGATGTCAGAACAATAGAGAATATATAATCAGAAATTACTGTGACATGCAGTCTTACATTAAAAAGAAAAAAACAAGACAATTTGTTGTAGATCTTTAAAAACCCATTTAGCAAGCAATCAGTTATTAAATGACATGTTCAGGATATTATTATTTAAAAATGTAAATGATGTATATAGATTTTTGATATGCATAGATTTTTGTCACTTTTTACTGTAATAAAAATGGCAGCCAGTCATCATGTTGAAATGACTTTAATGGCTTCCTCATACAGATGAAGAATACAATGAAAAACTTTTTGTCTTTTTTAGATCCGAAGTCCCTAATAGTCAACATGATGACTAACCTTAGGTTTCCAGCATGGGTGTAGGTTTGGTTTCAGCTCTGATAAGGGCCAAATCAGCCTTTAAGGCCGTACCTGGGATGCTTGAATTAATTTTTCATCAATTCACTGTGTGCTTTTGACAGCGGTGTTGGAGTCTGCGTCACTGGACAAGTTTAGCCCAGAAACGCCTCAGGCCAGTGAATCGGGTGATTTTTCCCCTTGCCACTCCCCGTCTACACCCCGTCACCTCCGGTACAGGCAGCCTGGAGGTAAGTGTGCCTCATGGTGCCAACTGCACTTCTGTGCGAAGAAGCTCATCCAGATAGATAGTGATGGGGGACCCATCTGCAGCTTTTATATTCTTGCTTTTCACTCAAATCACCTTGAATAATATAGATTTATAACACAACAAAAGTCATATCATAGATTAGAAGACTTGTGATGTTTAAGACTACTTCTAATGGCATTGCCTCTCTGCCTTGCTGCAGTGCCATCAGGTGAAAATTCCCGTGGTACTGTGTCCCCCGCATCAGCCTTTGCCATCGCCACGGCGGCAGCTGGGCACAGCAGCCCTCCAGGTCTTACCCTAATATAACATATGGCTCCCCCAGTAAATTTTAACATTTTATAAAATTCTACTTTTCCAATTAAGTATTGTTTATACAATTGAAGTTTTTACTTGTAAGACCTATTAACTTAATGTACATTTATTTTTTCTGATTAATATCTTAACTTACACTCTTCTTTTAATCCTTATTGTGGCAAAGTTTCAGTTTACAGCCGATTTGTCCTGCTTAGGAAATGAATGGCGCTCAAATTCCTGTCTTGTCTCTTTTCAGCTTTTAGCAACTCAGAAAGGATGTGTGACAAGGATTTTATTATACGCAGAGCAGCTACTAACAGAGTCCTGAATGTCCTTCGTCACTGGGTCTCCAAACATTCACAGGTATGCAAGACTTTCCCCTTCAGAACTCCAATACATCTTTATACTCTTTTTATAGCCTAATTTTTTATACAACTGGGACATTGAAACAAAGTTATTTGTTGAAATAAATAAATCACGAGAATTTATTCTGGAACAACAATGAACTCAAATCACCAGTTATAGTTTTACTGAAATCCTCTGCTTTCAGATATTTTTGAAAAGGAATGGTCTAATATCTTCAGATAAAATGTAATCTTAGAAAAAGGGAACCTGAGTGAATACACATAACATCAAGTCAACTGCAATGTCTGAAAGAGCTGAACCTTCAAGTTCAAAAATTCAAAAATTCCACAACTTGCACTTCTTGAAAAACAGGGAAAGTTTAAATTCCCATTCTTGGGCCACCAAAGCAGTTCAGTGAAGATAGAAAGAATACAGTCATGTGTCACTTTATGATAGAGCTACGTTCTGAGAAATGCTTCATTAGTATGGGACTAAATCAGAAATTTTGTCATTGAATAAGAAAAGGAAATTGGCATTGAGTTTACTTAAACAAACCTAGATGGTATAGCCTACGGCCCACCTAGGGTATATAGTATAGTCTAAATAAATATACAGTATTGTAAAGACATAAACCAGTGACATTAAAGTCATTATCAAGTATTACATACTGCATGTAACTACATGTGCTATATTTTTAGACAACTGGTGAGTAATGTATTGCACTATAACATTACAAGGACTACGACATCACCAGGCGATAGGAATTTTTCAGTTTCATTATAATCTTGTGGTAGCACCGTTGAATATGCGGTCTGTCATTGACCAAAACGTCGTTATGCGGTGCATGACTGCATATAGTTTGCCAGCAGTCGAATAGCATAGACTGTGTCACCAAAGCAACCGCATTTCTCCTCAGCTGTTATACGGAAATTTACGGGCTGGACTATGATGTAGGCACAGTCATGATTCTGCATATAGCTGGTTTTTGTTAATTTAATGGCTTTCCTATCAATAAAATGAACCATTAGCTAACACAAATCTGAATTTATCAAGCAGTGAACTGTGCTGGAGCTGCTCTTGTTTGTTGATGTGTTGGTTAAAATTGTCAAAGAAGCACACTGTGGAACTAACTACATATTACTGTTTCAACTGTGTGAATTCTAATTTCACACACCCTCCCTAGAAGAAGCATATAAGGATATAAGGAAAACAAATTTTCTCTTATCCTACCTGCAGTGCTGTAGTTTGAAAGAGGGGACTTTATAAAGCCCTAAGTTTCAGTGGTTGAGGCACAGTGAAGTAGCTCAAAGAAAACATGCTACCAGCAAAATTCTGACAGGAAATAGTAAACAAACATTAAGCAAATGCTGAACAGAGCGTTGGTACAGGGAGCTCTATTGATCCTGTATCTCATTAAAATACATTCCTGTTAGAAGCACGGCTCCTCTACAGCTTGTACTGCTTGCTTCTATTCCTACTGCAGCAGTAAATTAAATAGGCTGAGCTTTGCTGCTCAGTAGCATCAACTGAACAAGGCCACTTCGCTGAACAGGTCTGGCTGGGTTATTGCTCTGAATCTCTACTTTACTAAATTATGCATTATATATGTGATTATGTATGTGCAGAGGTTTCGATTCTTGGATTGCATAGGCCTGCCTATTTCTTTTTGCTAATTCTGCAGAGCCTTTGAAAACTACTGTCTGTTAAAGATTTTGTTATGACTTTCTGATGGCACTAATGAGTGATTGTGTCACCTTGGTGAGGAAAAGGAGTAGGTAAGGTATAGAGGGAACGGCAAGGGAAGAAGGATCGATGACACGGAAGTTTAGTTAATGTTTTGGTAATTTTTGTAATTGCCTTTATGATAAGAGGAGAAATTTACTGTTATGTGTCTGTTAGACTGTTACAATGTGTATATTTCAGTTGACGTGCTCCTATGTACATAATGATTTAGTAACAGATTCAGGTGTATTACATTGACATTTTCCAAATTGTCATCTGTTGTGTAAGAACACAGCTGTGGCTGTGTCATTATCATGTTGGACTCAGTATTAAAATGGGGTCAGTAGTCAAGCAGTCACATCCTATACTCTGAATCATTTTAATTGGTAGCTCTGGTTTAACCATGAAATCCAAGCAACTGGAAAGTATTGCACTGGTGGCGAGACTCAGTCATGTGAAGACTGTCATGAGATAATTAGGCTACGTTTGCATGTGTGGGAGAATCTGGACCTTGGGGAAAAGAACGTCACACGAGGACTTCAAAATAGTCCTGAGTTTTATTAGGAGATTCTCTTTTCAAAGAGAGAACCGGACAACACAACGAAACTTTCCAAACAGATACAAAATTACCATTTTGGAGAAGGAAAAAAACTTAGCATTGCCTATGTAAGCACCTGACTGCACAGATTCTCTTGTCCAGTGCTCATGGCACTGCGAAAAGAGCTATAAATATTTTATTGTATTTATTATGTTATAAATGCAAAGTGGCTCCTCCTTGGCCCTTTCCCACCACATACTGCAGGGGTATCACTCATCCTTCCAAAAATCATTGCCACTGAGTACTTGCCCCCACTGCTGCTGGTAAGGGTTGACACCCTCCCTAGGCATTGCTGAGTTTTAATATCCACAGATATTCCATCTGACAATGACTGGCAGATTCGCTCTTGTCTCATCTGCTTTCTTATAATGTAAAGACTGCATTATCTTCAGCCATATAAAACCTAAACCGTTACAGGCATACATCATTATCCATTGTCAATGTTTTGTTATTTTCTTGTTATGAAATGATGACTCAATTCTAGACTGTGAGGATGAAACTATTTGCATACCCCTCCACAAATTAGGGGAAGTGAGGCCTTGCTAATGATTATTGGTCTAGTTACATATATTAATTGCATAGGGTTTGGCATGTCAGACAAAATAAGTGAAGTAAAATGAAGGAAGTGGATCACATTTGAAAATGACTTCATTATGTTCGATATTCTGGCTGGAGTTGGATTGCTGTTCAGATGTACCCTCTCAGCTGTGCTGAGACCGCTGTCCTGTTCCTTGGGGGTAGATGCCTAGAAATGCTAATGCAATGCGATGACTGCGCCGTGCTTTTTCTGCCTCTTGTGAATCTGTAATTAACAGGGACATTATATAGTATCTGACGGCCTGGCTCCATGTTGCATTGCCTGAAAAGTAATGCTTTCTCTCCTCCAACATACACTGACTGAGGATCAGATCAAAACCTGCTGTTGTTCTATCCAAGTTGTAGGTGTGATATTAAGGGATTGAAATTGTGTATAGGCATGATGCATCTATACTCAAAGCTAATAACTATTTCTCTATGCATGTAATAACATTAAATGCACTTTAATTTTTTAAAATATTTATTCAGTTTTTTTATTTTTCCCAGATGTGTTACACTAGTGCTTTTCATTAGTGAAAGATTATAAAACAGTACAGCGTTTCACAGCTTTATTATCTGGTATCTGCAAATTGTTCACAAATATCTACAAAACCAGTATATTTCATAAAAATTTGCGATAACACTTCATACCCCATTTTGTTTCTTATACTGCCCTGCTGTTATGTAATGTAAATTAGTTATGTAGCTAGCTAGTGTGTTTTTCCGTGTTAACTGTAGCTGCCAGAGCTCCATATGTAAGGATACATATAAAATACAAGTTTATATAATACTATATATTTATGTAAGTTTGTGAATGTAAGAAGACAGAATCTAAACTGTTATCCACAATGGGAACTGCTGCAGTATTGCTAAATGAAATGGGAAGAGTGAGACCTGTATTAAAAAAGCAGCCTGTAATAATTTTTGGCAAATTGTCATGGAAGAAGCATTGCAGTTTCTCCTATGCTTAGCTTCAGTGTCAATCAAATGTGCAGGAAGCAGTACAGCTTCACTGCTTGGCCTCATTACATTTTTTGAGTGTGTATCCGCACTCCATTCTATTATAGCGACACTCACATATTCATGGCATACATACAGCCTTGCGTTGACTTTCCTTCACATTTCGGACGCAAGTCAGTTTGAGTGTATGATGAAATTATAGCTGTCCATCTGTATGCACACATCACATATACACACTCACTGCAGTATAACCTAGATATGAACAGTGGTTCATTATATGGCTGGCAGTGCTGCCTGTTCTCCTGTACCTGTTAAGGCTGTTTTATAGTTCTGTGGCGAATCAACGGCATCAATAACTGTGCAGCTGCGTATCCTACGCTGTAGCCTGATGCCTGTAGATACGTTTCTGGGGAGGTGTAAGTCAGCGGCAGCATAAGGTATGTGGCTACCTAAGGTGTAGATTCTACACAGAAATATAAATCACCCTTTACATGACAATCCTATTAATCATGAGTCATACTATATCAGGAGTACAGAGCCCACAAAGTCCCAAAGAATACCATTTTTCATCCTTGGCGCACAATCATAGACATAAATATACAGTATATATGATTATTGTGTGAGCCCAATATACAGCTCTGGAAAAAAATTAAGAGACAACAGCAAACTGCAGCCTGATTCTTTTCTGTTACTCATTCATTCATTAATGAAGGACTTCTTGCTTTAAGGGACTCCAGTCCTGCTTCTAGGAGCCTGACACGAACTGTCCTAGCAGTGCACTTCACATCTGCACTTAATGTTTCCCATTCCTGTTGAAGGTCACTTGATGTCATCCTCTGCTTCATGAGAAACTGTTGGCTAAGTTTACGGTCATCTCTGACATTAGAAAGTCATTTCTGCCCTTTTCCTGACTGGTTTCTGGTCATTCCCAGTGTCTCCTGCTTCACCTTGTTCTTGTGTGCTGCTGTCTTAGAAATTTGGAACCTGGAAGCAACCTGCTGCTCAGTGTAGCCTTCTGCCAGCAGAGCCGGGATTTAACCAGCACTTAAAAAAACATATATTTTTTTAAAATATAGAGTGGTGTTTTAATTTTTATAGAGCTGTATTATTGTGAGTATTCAGCACATTTATATGAATAAGTAGCGATTAAAACAGCTTGTACAATTCTACTTCAATCTTAGAACATCTTGCAAAGACATAATCAGGGTTGCCAACTTTGGTTCAGAAGTTTGTTGCAACTGTTGTATACCCCTTCAGGTTTCATATTTCTTTATGGGTGAATTTTAATTAATTTTTGAATGATTGCCTCACATTCACTTACTATCTGGTGTTCATTCATAGCACAAAGGGTATAATAAGTGGTCCAATAACTCTAAAACATGAGACTGGGACATCTACTGAAGAGTTTTTGAATAGTGGATTATCGGGCACAATGCACACCCCTTGGATTTATGGGTTTATTAAGTAGGTAATATCTTGTGCACACAATATAATTTCTTGTGTGCACAACATTTAAAAAAATATTATTTCCGTTCAGGAGTCTTTCAATTAGTGTATATTATTTATATATCTGTGGTCCTTGTTGACATTATCCCATCACACAGCTGCTGCAGATTTGTAAGCTGCACTTTCATGATGCCAATCTCCCATTCCACCGCATCCCATAGGTTCTCTGTTGGATTCAGATCTGCTCACTGTGGTACACTGTAGTACAGTGAACTCATTATCTTGTTCAAGAAACCAGTCTGAGGTGATATAAGCTCTGCGACATTGTGCATTTATCCTGCTGGAAGTAGCCATTAGATGCTGGATACACTGTGATCATAAATGGATGGACGTGGTTAGCAACAATATTCAGGTAGGCTGTAGCATTTAATCTCAGTCTCTGTCTCTGCAATCTCTGACTCTCTGGACTCAAACAACTCAAATGCAGATTCAGTTTTTCAGTTTCTTCCAAATGTGCTAAATCCAACTAGCTGTTTAAATAACTTCTCTCCTTTCAGTTTTCGAGAAACTCGTTCACTTGACTCTTTCCTTACACCCCTAACTCTGAAATCTCTCCCGGTGCCCGGCCCCCACCCTCACCACCCTCTTCTAGCCCATGGTCATGTTCCCACTATTCTCAAATTATTAGTTGTTACCCCCATTCTTAAAAAGCCTAGCCTCAACCCAACTAACTGTTGCCCGATTTCAAATATTCCTTTATTTTTAATTTAAATTTTGGAACGTATAATCTACTCCCAGCTTCTTACCCATCTCCTATAAACAGCCTCCTTTAATCACATCAGTCCGGTGTCCATCAATTCCGCAGTACAGAAACTGCCTTAGTTAAGGTTTTAAGTGAACTCCTTATTGCAATTGACTTTGGTGCCATAAGTCTTCTATTTTACTTGATTTAAGTGCAGTCTTTGACATCATTCCACACTCTATGCTGATTCAGAGACTCCATGACCTAGGTATTTGTGGGACAGTGGTTGACTGGTTCATCTTAAATTTCACTGACAGAAAACATTCCATTATTCTATCAGGTTATAAGTCACATACATCAGTTGTCACACGTCATATCCAACTGTTCCATTATTCTATCAGGTTATGTCACATACATCAGTTGT
>JAODUD010000040.1:24576062-24586460 GCA_026784285.1 Stomatorhinus walkeri | reverse complement strand
CAGACCCCTCCATGATTTCTAAGTGGGAGAACTTGCAAAATCGCAGGGTGTTCAAATACTTATGTTCCTCACTGTACCTCTGTTTCATTTTTAAATGCAGCTGCAGTAGCTGGGAACTTTCTATAAGGAACAGTGGCTTTTTATGATGACACTGACTTATATATTTAGACATTTTTGAAGTGAATGTTGTTGTGCTTTTTTGGATAAACATGATGAAGAAACTGATTGAATTTTCTCATCTTTTAGTGTTATTTTGCCATGTAGTGATGTGATTACTTGTGTATCTCTGAATGCTTCATTGTCTTATCCAGGCGGAATGTCCCAAAGTGGAATGCTTTGAATCACTATCCGCAATTGAACTGGCTGAACAGATCACCCTGTTGGACCATATTGTTTTCAGAAGCATCCCCTATGAGTAAGTGTTAATTTATAGTAAAACTAGCCAGAGAGTGTTTGAAACACTTCAGAAATATAGTGAAGCAGCTTTTTGTGAAAATAATGAGATGAAAAATGTTAATGATATCATGGTAGAGATTTGATACCGGTGTTATATATATGATATATAATGGGCTCCTGTTTGACTATGACAGTGGTTATGTATCTTGAATATTAGAGAGTTTCTTGGCCAGGGATGGATGAAGGTGGACAAGACTGAGAGGACACCTTATATCATGAAGACGAGTCAGCACTTCAATAATGTGAGATGTGCAAAGTGCACTTGAAACCAAAGAAGTATAATAAGTCAGGGTTTTTATATTGCTGGACTTGTGTTAGTCACAAGTATTCACTACTGCATGTGCAAGTTTGATTGACGTGTGCATCCAGTTACCACAGTAATGTGGAAAAGTTTATGTCACAGAAGTACATCTTGTTCTTGTATCTCTGCATCGCACGGATTCTCTGCCATCCTTTGTCTTTTTCTTTGTCTAGATGAGTAATCTGGTAGCGTCTCAGATCATGTCCCACACAGACGTGGGTTCCAGGGCGAGCTCCATTGAGAAGTGGGTAGCAGTGGCTGACATCTGTCGATGCCTTAACAATTACAATGGAGTTCTGGAGATCACTTCTGCCTTTAATCGGAGTGCCATCTATAGGCTGAAGAAGACATGGACCAAAGTGTGCAAGCAGGTGAGTGTAGAGCCACTACAACAACAATCCGAGAGGTAAATGTAAAATACGAATAAGCCCGTTCTTGAAATTTGTGATAAAATGACATTATGTGCTTCTAGATTATTTAATTCATGATGCAGTTGGTTGGTCTATTTTAATTTTTTTTTTTTTTTTTAATTTTTGACAGACAAAAGCACTGATGGACAAACTGCAAAAGATAGTTTCATCTGAAGGAAGATTTAAAAACTTAAGAGAAACCCTGAAAAAGTAAGGTGCCACATTTCATTACTTTGAACTGCAGTAGTTTTTTAGAACTTAATGAGTGAGAGTCTTAAATATGTGCTTCAATGTTTGTCATCACGTTGTGTCCCCTCAGCTGTAATCCCCCCTGTGTCCCCTACCTGGGCATGTACCTGACTGACCTGGCCTTTATTGAGGAGGGCACACCGAACTTCACAGAGGAGGGCCTTGTCAACTTCTCCAAGATGAGGATGGTAAGCATGCCAGAGCTCAGAGTCCTCAAGATCAATATACATCGTTTATCTTTTCCATTCAGCCTGCAAAAGACAGCTAGAATGATTTTCCCTGACCTACAGATATCGCACATTATTCGAGAGATTCGACAGTTCCAGCAGACCCCATACAAGATTGAACACCAACCAAAGGTAATTCCCGGTGAAGCATGGCAAGAAGGGAAGGATATAGCACAGCTGTTATGCATAAAGCCTCTTTCATTGCTATTTGAATTATGTCATGATAGGAGAGAATACAGGAAGCAGAAAGAGATGACAACTGTCATCTATACAAAACATTTCATGTGCACTGTGCTTTGATGGATGAGAAAAGGAACTTAATGGACAGAGCAATCTAGTTAAAGAGTCATTTGACTGATTTGGGCATTTACATTAAAATCAGGGTCCTGTATTGTAAAGACTTTTGTCTGAATCAGTGAAGCTACAGCCCTGGTCTCCAAACTTTTTGACAATGAGAGACACTTTGATATATATGTGGTAGATATTTTACATTTGACATTTGGTAGATTAGAGGGGGTCTCACTCGATATATTTTGCTGACCAGGGGGGGTTACCCATCGGTAGATTTTGTTGACCAGGGGGGTTGCTTGTAATGAGGGCAAAGCAATCAACTAAGATTGACCTTTGAATCGCATTCACATTCTAGATCAGGGTTATTCAAATCACGGTCCTCGAGGTCCAAGCACTGCTGGTTTTCCAACCTTCCTTTACCTGTCAGTCAGGTGTGAAGCCTCTGACCAATCAGAATCATTATTTAACTATGTACCTGGGAGAACTGAAAACAAGACCTGGATTTGGAATTGAGGTCCAGATTTGAAGAACCCTGTTTTAGATCTTTAGATCATCCTGACTGTCCTAAACTCAGCTAGTTTCTCTGTTCTGGTCCTACCAACAGGTTACTCAGTACCTACTCGACAAAACCCTTATTATGGATGAAGACACACTATATGATCTGTCACTCAAGATTGAACCCAGATTACCAGCTTAGACAGTCTCTTCTGTAGAGCTCCGGCAAGATGTAGGCGCTGTCGACTCGGCAGCTGCATGAGTACTGTTTGTATTGGATGGGTAGGGGTTGCTGTCAGTGAGTCATCTGGGAGAGTAGCATGTTGAGAAACAAGCAGAATAATTCCCATGAAATGCAATGGCTGGACAGGAAGAATGGCAGCGCTTGCATTGTGGGTGCAAAGTGAAGAACAGGAAGTAGAAATGGCATCTCACTGTTGCCTGGCTGCTTCATTTGTGTTAAATGGAAGATAAATGAGGCAACAGGAGCTGTTGCCATGGAGACAGTGGAGACAAAAACAGTGTGATTAGTAATTCTGGTAGAAATTATGAAAGGAAAAAGTAATATATTTAAAGTTATGTAGCATGTACAGAACTTCTCAGCACATTGACTTTCTTCCTTACCAGTCACCCTTTATTGACTCACCGTAGATTACGGCTATAAAGTCCGTGCTTAATAATGTTAATAATGATCAATTAAAGTTGGCAAAATAGAGTATTCCTCCCACAGCTGAGTGCAGCATGAACAAACCTAGTGAATTTTTAGTATGCTTTAGAAAAATAGTCTTTTTTCTTAGTAGGCCTGTATACTTGTTCATTATTGTAAATTATATTGTGTTCATAGGAAATAAGGTTCTTCCGTGATTCCATGAAATTTTAAATTTTACTTTCCTAATTGTCCTAATTTATCTTCTGTCTTCAGAGTCTTTTGTTTTAGAGCCACCTGCTTATTGTAGCAGGCCAGAATCTAGTTAAAATGGAGTGTAGATAATTGACGTGCCTTTTATTAAGATGCAAGACAAACACATGTGTCTTAATGTCCTAGATTATTTGCTTTTTCATGATGATGACTATCATTATTATCACTACTTAAAATCCTGAGCTTACTTATGATCTATTCACAGTAAATATTTTTTAATTAAAAAAAAATCTTGATTAGTAATATATTTCAAGCGATAAAAAAACAATGCTTTTAGAAAGCACCTGGTGATATTTGTAGGTTTTGCCCTTTCAAAAATGCTGAGGAGTTCTGTTCAATCTTGGACCTGTCAGTGGCAGCAAACAGGAAGGCATCTGAGTGACCTTTCTCTGGAAGCCATGGGAGACTCTACTGTAAAGTACAAAATTATGCCACGAGTTAAAAGGACTGTGGTAACTTTGAGCGATTCACTTCCTTCACAGGTGATTGCAAGCTCAGCTTAGAGGAAACTATCTTAATTGACATTTTTCAATTTATGCTGTGATGTTTCTCTTTCCTACTTATGCTTACTGTCCAAATGGTAATGACCGTATGAATGAGGTCACCAGTACGTGTGGCTTAAATGAGGATTCTACGTTGGGTTTCCAAGCTCACTCTCCATGTTGGTGAAGAGTTTAGTGGTCTGGGGGAGCTCACCTGGGGTAGCTTGGGGTATCAGGCATTTCAGACATGTCCACTGGGCGGAGGCCCTGAGGCAGATCTAGAATATGCCTGATGGACTGTATCTCCCAGCTCCTTTGGGAACATCTGGGAGCCCCTTGAATATGCTAGGTTCAGTGACCTTGGAAGAAGAGGTCTGGCCTGACCTGTTTAGCATGTTACTCTCATTGTCCAATGTTCATTGTGGTAGGACTACAGTACCTATAGTAATGGCAGCTTAACAGGTGTGTCTGTATAACAATTATTGCTTTTTGGTTCAATATATAGAAAATGGAATTATAATCTGACTGAAAGACTGAACAATGAAGCTTTTTAAATATTTATTTTTGTTTAATTTTTATGTTTAATATTTATTTAGTGTCTATTTAAGTTCGCGGTTCTTATTTAACATCTATTGCAATATTCAGCCCTGTCAGATACTGCTGTTTATACCCTTAATGTTGACCTGGGCACTGTCTCAGTTATACTATTGCTAAATCCTAAATCTTAGGTTCATATTCCAATACCAACATACCAATATTTATAATTTGTCTTTGAAAACTGCAGGTTTTTGTTCATTTTGAAAAACACACCCTTTAAATGCCTTTATTACACCATTGCAATAATTTTTTTTTTTTAATTTGTCTGGTTTCAGTCTTTGTGAAAATTATGTACCATCTGTGCTACTTCAAAATGAAGAAATTGTCCAGACATTTTGGTATCATAAAAAATGCTGATGAAATGCCATTTTAAAATATCTTTGTATGGTTTGACTAATGGTTGGTATGAGTGGTTAACTTATAGAAACAAACTGCATGTAATTAGTTGTATGATGTAAGAATTCAATTGCATGTAAGAAATAGTACATTATAAAAAAAAAGTCAGTGTAGGTATTCTAGGTAACTACTGTGTCTTTTGTGTGTCTTTTTTTTACAAAAAAAGAAGAAGAATAAGAAGAAGTGGACAAATTGTTGCAATGCAATTGCTTATTTTTCAGATGATCAGATTTACCTAGCTTTTGCTTAAAACATTTACAGTAAAATCAAGGAACTGGCTTGGAACAAAAGGAAAAACTGGGTAAAAGAAGGAACCAGATGAACAAGAGAGAATTGGGTGCTAGGTGTGGCTTCATATATGGTGACTGGAGAATATACTATATAGAGAAACTGCTAAGAGGTTGGGGCCAGAGGAAGAAATCACTGGACAATCTGTTGACCTACAGTAAGTTAACCAGTGGGCACCACCCCAAAATGCTAAATGATGTTAAAGTAGTATGACAATAATAAGATGGTGAATGGATCAGGTTGGGCATTCTCTGCAGCTTAAGTTTACAGATTTTTTTTTTCCTTGTAATATAATATTTCATGCCTGTTTGTATGTTACAACATTTTGTCAGCGTTTGGATTATTTTAAAAATGATTTGTAAAGATATTTCAGTCTTTTGTTTTATGTGTCGTTAATATTTTCCTTTTGCTTACTGTAACTTCGGAAGATGGCAAAGAAACAAAATGTAGCACAAATACAAAGTGGATTTTTTTTCCTGATGTCTGATGCCATGAAATAGCACAGTGTGCGAATCCAGACATGTACTATGCATTACTGCAGAGACACACAAGGCTGCATGCTGTGCATGTTCCCCCATCATACTTCCCACTTGAGCACATGCCTATGTACATTTACTGTATTATATCTCTTTTTTTTTGTCCATTGACTGTTATGGAGGATGTACAGCTAGTCTATCTTAACTTTTTGCCTGTATGTAAAATAAAATGTCTTTGAAGTTAATTGACTTTTTCATTTTTTTTTTTCATTTTATTTGGATATGATCTTCAGTTTACTGTGGAGAGAAATTAAGATTGATGCTCATTTTGTGTTGGTCAGAATTCATTTTTTGTAAAAACTGTCCACATTCGGATCGTGTTTGTGTCTTTGCAGTTTTGTGTTTGAAATAAATGACTGGAAGAATAACCGATAACTCTATGATGAGGAAATGAAGCATTGTTTCTATGATGAGGAAATGAAGCAGTTTCTATGATGAGGAAATGAAGCACTGTTTCTATGATGAGGAAATGAAGCACTGTTTCTATGATGAGGAAATGAAGCACTGTTTCTATGAGGAGTAAATGAAGCACTGTTTCTGTGAGGAGGAAATGAAGCACTGTTTCTATGACGAGTAAATGAAGCACTGTTTCTGTGAGGAGGAAATGAAGCACTGTTTCTGTGAGCAAAATGAAGGATAAAAACCAGAATATAGTAAAAGAAAGTAAGAAACCATGTTAAAAAACAACATATTTGTAATTTAAAAAATCACTTTCATTTGTATAGCGCACATTACAGTCTCAAAGAGCTTTACATTATTCCTGCCCAAAGCCCTCAGTGAGGATGCCAGGGAGACTAGAGGCAGTGCAACAGCTAGGTTACTGCACTATGTACGCTCTGGCAGATATGGCACTAGCAGCATAAGTGGGAGGGAGAAAAGTGGGAACGTATGCATGGGGAGTCCCTGAACGTCAGCACCTCCAACTCCAAGAGGAGGTGGTCTGAAGCACTGAGAGTACAGATCACCCAAAGTCAATGGCACCAATACTGCACCTCAGACCTAGCTGGGGCTGAGTAGCTAGCTAGTGCTAGAACTAGATTCCCTATAAGCCAAACTAAACAAGTGTGTTTTTATTCTATACTTGAATACTGAGAGTGACCCTGAATCACACACATCTGCCGGAAGACTGTTGCATACCTGAGGAGCTCTGTAGGAGAATTGTATTCAATCTGAGCTTTAACTGGATGTCAGTGAAGGAATCATAGAACAGGGTTAATATGATCATATCTTCTGGTTTTTGTAAGAACTTTGGCTGTTGCATTTTTGTACCAGCTGAAGTCGATTTAAGGAACTGGATGCATAACAAGAAAGGAGAGCATTAAAGTAGTCCAGCCTGGAAGTAATGAAGGCATCATTCCTGTACCTACAATTGAGGACACCAAGGTCAAATCCTCAGTATTTATTCTGCAACTCCAATAACAACAATCGATTATGGGGCACAACTACGAAGGGCTATCAATTTTGACCTCAGTATTTTAAAAATCCTGGTTACAGCCCTGAAAGGCATGTATTAGTTTTTATACATCATGGAAGGAGAGTATCTTCCGAAGCTTGGCTATGTTCCATAGATGGTGGAATGTGGTTCTAGTAATACTTCTTATGTGAGCATCGAAACATAGATTATGATGAGCAGGAAGACCACCAAGATTTAGGTTGCCAAATGTACTTCGAGCAGCCTGAATGCCATGATCCCCAAAACACAGGAATAAAAAAATAGCAATTTTGGCATGTCAAAAGGTTTAGAGATCTCAGTAAGTCAGAATTTAATGATACCCTCTTTGGTGGATAGCACAGCGTGTAAACACCTTTTGTGTTCAGCTAAAAAGTATTTCAGTTATCTGTGTAGGGATTTTTGCCCACTATTCCTTGGAGATCACTTCTAATTCTGAGATGTATTTCATGCATAACATGTGTGAATCTACCCATGGAGTTTCACTTTGACAGCCATTCCAAAACCTTCAACTTACTTTCCCTTCAAGTAGCTCATAGATCATTGTTTTCTCCTAGAAGCCATCCCCTTTTCAGTTCCAACTTTTTGTCTGACTGTTTAGCATCACCATTCAGACTGTTTCCTGTGCCACTGGCTGCCCACACAATCCCAAACCATAATAGATGCTTTGTTAATTGGAAATATGTCCAAGATCAGCAATGCACCTTAAAAAGATCACATGCTTGACACATATGTTGAGTTGATCTTGCTATAAATGACTAATGTTCTTAGTGGCTGACTTGTGGTCCAGTTAGACTCTATTTATCTGTTACAGCAGTTTTAAACATACGCACAGCACCAAGTCTCCTAGAGAAATTTAGAGGCTGTTAGTTAGATCAGAAATGTCCAGGATCTATTAAACAAGAAATCATATTTACTTGATTTATATGATGGTGACTAATTCTGGGTTTGAGGTAATTTTTCCATAAAGTATTCTACTTCAAACTTTGAAAACCCAAGAATAGCCATTCCTTATTATAAATTAACTTTTGACATCTGTAAATACAGTACATAGAAAGAGTGTATATTCACTGAACAGAACATATAATTAAGAAACATAAATCCATTCAATTTATAAATGCTTAAAATGTCTGGTTCCTCAGAAAAGAACTTGTAGCTTGGGTACATCAGGTGACCCTGTGAATGGTGCAATTGTGTGAGGCATCTGTCCGGATGGGACTGGACACAGATAACCAAGGCAGCAGTAACATATGGAGAGATCGAGGAAATGTCTACTGTGGGAGAGTTCAAGGACAATGACCATATTGCAGTCTTAGGCTGTGACATGCTGACGGTAGAAATAGGATTGGCAAACGTGACAAGCTTTAATCCTGCAACAAAGCAGAAGCGCATTTTGCACGGTATTCCGACCAGAGTGAACTTCAGGGACTCTCTCCACCTTCCATATAGGTATGGTACCTTTCCTCTCAGTAGCTCATGCCAGCACCATCAATGTAAAAATTATACACTATTTGTGTTTTTTTGCATGCACTGTGTGTATTTCTATTTGTTGTTAAAACCTAGTTTTGTCATTACTATATGCTAATAATGCTCCTTTATCAAAACAGAATTGGCCTATATTGGAAAATTGTATTATACAAGCACATTTTCTAATTAATCTTTAAAAATTAATAAATACATTTCAAGAGACTTAAAAATTTTTAACTTTTAAATTTTGCTAGGTCGAGTAATTGGTTTTAGACATGTACAAAAGAACTGCAAGTAAAGGTTATGTTGAGTTACGTTTAATACCTGACACAATATCAAAAAATGATCACATTTTTCAAGTAAACTTTCTCCAAATATTTAATGAATGAAAATGTGCATGGTGTACAATTAAATTTCTCTCATGAAAGAATACAGTCTTTAACACTGATCACTTTCAGTATCAGAATTAATCTACAATAATGAAATTAATTATTTTGGGACAGATCAATGAATTCACAGTTGCCAGGACAATTCAATTAAATAATATATTGCACACTGTGGAAAGCAGCATGGTGCTTGCTCTTTGTTCTATGTAGCCCTTATAAAGCCTCTCTGACCTGAACAGAATGTCTGGTGACCAGGTGAGTCTTGCCATTAATTTAGACCAGCTACTATTTATACCACAGCTCCTGCCAACAGTATTTGATAATAATTCCTGAACAATGGCAGCATAGCTCATTTGGTTCGAAGGTTAAGATATTCATTACTGTTTATTCTTCCAGGACTGGAAAGGGAGTGTGTACTGCATACTAAATATACATGCGTGCTATCACCACAGACGTCCACTGTCACCCTACATTAGATAAATGGTGTAGAAAATGGATGGACGCATGCGTGCATGCATATGTTAAGTGACAGTTGATAATTCCTTAGAATGAAGGGCAAGTGACAAGCAGTAGCTGAGTGATAAATGTTCCTGATGATTAAAAATTCTGGTAAATTCAGTGTTAGTAATGACTCTAAAAATGAATCACATGAAATGAAATTATCAACCATTGCCTGCTATTGTCGGAGGCTGCTGTAACTACAGTTAAATCAGAAATGGTACAAATTACATAAGCCATTTCATTTTCACGCAGAACACACTAATACAAAAGTTTGGATACAGTTTATTTTTTGATTGCCAAGAAATATCTTTCTTTATTGGTAAGGATTAAAAATACATGGAGAAGAGAAATACATTTATTTATTTTTTATGTTGGATGGTAAAATAAAGTGAAATAACAACTTTCATTCTTTTAGTTTTGTACGGTTTGGGCATAAAAGTGTTTCTTTTATTCAGACATCTATATTAAGGTTTATTCTAAGCCAAATGCTGTTACTCACATTACTTGGGCATGACATTCTATAACAAACATATTAATTAATCCCACTTGCATTAATTGGCAGTGAGAAGAAAGATCATCTAGCTAAAGAAAAACAAGTTTCCACCACTGAGTGGAAAGAGACATGGGTGAATGTTATGCATTTTTTTCTGGTCAGAGTTCTGGTCAGAGTTAGAGAGCAAAAACAGATTTGTATAGGCTTCAGAAGTGACACTTAAATATAATGTAATTCATAGAAATATTTTGTAATAATTTCCTCAAAGGTGTTTCATCTGAATCCAAATAAATCTTCAGTCTGCCAATTCGATGGGTAATAATTTGCATGACAAACTTTCTAATTTAAAACAAATATAATTTTAAAGTATGAGAGAGTTGTCACGATCGGGCGTGGAGCGTGCCTGGATGTGGGCAGCGTCAGGCAGGCAGGAAGGCAAGAAGGCAGGTAATCC
>JAODUD010000040.1:24544479-24554750 GCA_026784285.1 Stomatorhinus walkeri | reverse complement strand
ACCTCTGTCATCATTTTAAGTGGGAGAACTTGCACAATCGGTGGCTGACTAAATACTTTTTTGCCCCACTGTATAAACACACAGGCAATGCATTTCTATGCAAATATTTGAAGTACTTTTTGTCTTCTGCAGCCATTTATAACAGTGTAGTGGTTATAATGCCTGCATGTACATGTCAGTTTCAATCTAGTATCCTTGAAAAAAAAAAACTGAATTTCAATATTCATATGTCTAATTCAGCACATTTCCCTCTGATTGGCAGAACTGTTTACCTCATCGTTTACAAGATCATACTCATCACTGCCTAATTATCTTACATTTGGTCTGTTTCCGCCTGGTGGCACTGCACTGATCATTGTGTACATGTTGTCACCGGAGTTTGTGGAGTCTGTAAAAAAAACAGAAGATTAAGTGTTTAATGTAAAAAAAAAGGCACATAACATATGCAAACACATAAGCACACAAGGGGCGTTTCTCTATATGTACACTTGACTGTACTTGTGTACCCATTTTACGTCATGTTCCATCGCCGAAGGCCAGTTCCAATACTCGAGAACAGAAGTATAGGGGACGGTAACAATCCCCGGATGTTGTTCATGTCGCACCCAAAATATCAAGGATACATCAGTTGCATCTTTGCCAAATGAGTCCAATCCCATGGTTCATTGTGTCTCAAGTTTGTTCTTGGCAGTTAGCAAGACTGATCTTGGCTGGACCATTCCTGGTGTTGAGAATCTGTCATGCTTACCTGCAGGGCTTGGCATTATAGGAGTCCCTGGTGGACCTCCCGCCCCAGGTGGACCCTAGAAAATTTAAAATGATCAATTCGCCTCAAAATCAAGACTAATGGGCAAGTCTATTAGAAATCCAGTGGAGAAGGTATTGCACAATACCCATTGAATACTTTACTCCAGAAGCTGTTTAAATTCCCAGAAATGACAAATCCATCCAGGTACATCATAGCTTTTACCGAAAAGAAAATCAATGGATATTTAACTTGCAAATGTGACATTGAAAACTTAAATGATTATGATAATATCACATAAGAAAAAGTAACAAAGAAATATGTTTCATTTTTTATTTAAAATTTTTTATATAAGAACATATATAAATACTGGAATTTCTGAGCATATAAGTTTTACGCAACATCTATGTTGTCAGTGCAGACTGACTATTCTCACTAATGAACAGTATCACCATGAATTTATGACATTAACCTATGAAGACAGGAATCGGTAGCTGCTGCATGCTAACCTTTGTCATGACATGTTTCCTCAAAAGACTTTTACCCAAAGCTATCAGCAGGGTTCCAGGTTACACGGTGATTAAGGACACAGACTTGTAATCTGAAAGGCTGTTCTGTAAGATGGTTTAAGGCTTTTGAGGGGTCATTCTGTATCACCTACGCTCATAGACACTTAACTTGAATTGCTTCAATGAATATCCAGCTCTGTGGAGGGGTAAAATCACAGCTTCTTTCTGCTAAGCAGCAAAATATCACCTACCACATAGCTCCCTGGAGATGCTGAAGAGTAAGGGATCTAAAAGAAGAAGACAGTTTTTGCATTTACCTTGAATTCATCTTCCAACCTCACACCCAGTGGAGGGCTGTGATTTTTAAAACCCTTGTATCAAATGTTTAATGAATGTTTAAATGCATCTTAATAACACATATCAATAAAATAGATCGGATCTTGAAAGACAGTTATGATTCATCACAAGTGAATGATTCTTTTCAAAAAGTTTCTAGGAAGATAACTGCAATCTTATCTGATATTGACATATCCACAATCTTTAAAGCAGAAGGAACTGAATGTTTTGTGGTACAGAAGAGAACATGAGAATTGAGAAGCAATTTCAATTACAGAACATGGAACATTAAAGGCGGTGTTTTGATACTCCTTACTGAGTTGGTGTTAGGGGGGTTGGGCCATGGTCTGCCACCTCCGGGACCCCTATAAAAAGTATGGAAGCACAGCAGTCATCGCGCTGCTGTTTGTGATCTGCCTTGCAAGCCAGGGTTCATCCCTGACAGCGCACAAAGGCCAGAGAGATGAGAACACCAACCTCCCCAAGGACAAACTCTGCTACCTTCAGATCCTTTTGCCTTTGCTAAGCTGCCATGAAGAATGACTGTACACAAACTTTTCCCCATTCTTATAGAAATTCACAGATTTGCGTGAAACAATCATGCTCTTTTTTGCATATTCTTTGAAAAGAAAATAAGAGAAATAACTAACAAATCACAGAAACTCAAACGCTGCTGTCCTAAATCTCTCCTCCCGATAAAGTCTGCACAAAAACTGAACCCTGGTCACCTGACCATTTCAGTTTAAAGCTCTTTTTTCTCTAATCAGATTCTGCTACGCTACTTAAATGATGTAAAAGGGCGACTGTGGACATCTTTGTAAGTGGAACAAAAGTTCTTACATGTTCATTCCAGGCATTCCTGGACCACCCAAAGCACTGAGAGGGGGCCTCATTGCACCACCATAATTCTGGAAAAAAACATAAGCCCAGAGATAAATTCAGTATAATACTCTATTTTTGGCCACGTCTAGCAAAATAAAGCAGCCAAATAGCATTCTGAAGCTATTCAATATCCTGTTCTGAGAGCCACATACCTGAGGACCAAGGGGGACCATCCCCCTGGGGGGAGTCATCCGCTGCATTGTCCCTCCCAGGTTTGGATGCCCTGAAAGACACACTGTTAGTTTCTGATTGATATGAATACATAGAATAATCTATGCGGTTCTTTTTTAGTATTAAATAATATACCTTTGTTATTTATCCTGATAACACACCAATTACATTTTATTTTAATAAAACAACTGCATTGACATCTTGGACAGAACAGGAGAATTTGCACATTATACATACCTATTTTATTCATGCTTTTTATAGGCTAGAAGATAACTTTCCCCAAAGGTGCTTTACTGTATACAGTTAGATGGCCTTATTCAAACCTTTTTGGCTAAACTTCATAATGACACAAACCTTGCTGTCTTGTGGGATCCATTCCAGTGGGGAGTAAAGGCTGGTTTCCAGGGACTCCACTCAGTGCCTGGAGAGAAATGGTGTTTCAGTGTGAAATCTCCGAGGTGGGCAGCACATAATATGCAAAAGATAAAAGGCATCGAGGTGTGCAGTCATACAAAAATAATCAATGAGAACTTGGTGTAATGTGACCAAGTTGGAGTTTTCATGTAACCGCACGTCTCAAAGTGGTTCATCCCGCTTATATCATGGCTAACATGCCAAAAATATAAACGAATAGACTGCTCATGGTTAATTTGTCATTAGCATTTGATAATGCTCCAATATGTTCTTAAAAATATAGACCCTACAAGTATAGAATGTCTGGTCAGGCTACTCAATGGAAACGGCAAGTCTGTTATGTCCCCATAAATACTATCAATATACAGGCGCTTGAGTTTTGAAAATGAAGGAATATTCTGCTTATTAGGATGATTACTTATTCATGAGTTTTAAGTCACACAGATTTTTTAACTAATGTGTTTAATGAAACATTAAAATGTAATTGATATATAACTATTATTAGGATGCTGGAACTACCTGTGTAGTTACAAGAAAATGATGACACCCATGTGACATCTCTGGGCTAATGAAAAAATAGTATTTATGAAAGCCATAGGATAAAGTAATATATAATGTATAAATTACAACTGTTTATTTTGTTTATTTAAATTATCTAAAATCACATCCTAAATTCTTTAGTTGTTGTATTTTAGAGATTTTGCTGCTGGTGATGTTTCTTTAGTCTTTTGTATCTCAATGTAGCGATATACTGATCAGCAGGGACACTCTGTTGAACCATTTCAGCTCATTAACTTGTCCTTGGAGCATGTCAGAGGTTTTACCTGATTAGGTATTCTGAGCGGGGGTCTTGGGCCACCAGGATATCTTGGTGACATGAAAGGCTGGAAAGAGAAATCAGCAGAAAAAATATATATCTTTGAATTGACATCAAATACTGTAAATGGACAAGGGCCACAGCAATGCGAAAGAAAACATTAATATAAATGGAAGAAGGGGTACCCTTCAACAGTGTTATCTATAAATAAAAATAATAACATTCTGATTACCCGCATCACCAATCATGAGTTCTCAACTCAAAGTTATTCAGATATTTAAAGTTAGTCAGACAATTAACTATTAGGCCTATGGTAAATAATCAAGCCTCATTTGGCCCTGTCTAGTATAAATCTGATCCATCAACTTATCAGCTCTCGAGCCTCTAGTGGAAACGATTCCACACTCAAGCGGCAAATCTTATTGGAAGGTCCTAGGCCTCCAGCAAACCTCAGCTTGTTCCTGCCGATGCAGCAAATCCTCCCTGATCCTGGCTACCTTTCTAAAAGCACAACTCACAAGTACCTAAGAGGTTAAGAATATCCCATGAACAATATGCATGGATCTATAGCAGGGGTGGGGATCCTGTTCCATGGAGGGCCGGTGTGGGTGCAGGTTTTCGGGATGACCTCTCAATATCAGCCAATAACAGTGGGTCCCCAGGACTGGAGTTGAGAACCACTGCTTCATTATTGGCTGATTGAGAGGCCATGCCAAAGACCTGCATCCACAGCGGCTCTCAATGGAACAGGTTCTCCACCCCTGATCTATAGGCTTCTCCAATCTCTCCAAAAGTCAGGGTTCATGAATCCACATTCAGAAAGAGAATGAGGAAAAAATGGGACACATTGTAGAAAAGGAAGATGTAAACCATTATGTCTCAGGAAGAACAAACCACACTTTCCGTATGAAGAATCTCATACCAAAAGGAGCAGTGTCATAGCTTATAAATGTTTATCGACATTGTGACTTGGAGGCCATTGTTAAAAGAACTATAAAGCCCCTGTGGCCGGGGGGTCTGTAGGACAATTTCAGGACATTTATGCATCAGTTGAAGTTGCAACACACCTGGATCATGCAGCAAGACATCTGACACACACCCGTAAGTGTACATGAAAGGGGTTGAAGGAAAAAGAAACTGAGACTTCTTTTGAGAAACCTTTAGACACATACGCTGTCAGTGCTGGAAAGCATTAAAATAGCATCCCGTTCTTCTGGTTTCAGTGGAAGGGTTTTGAGAAATAAATAACAAGTGATTTAAAAAGAATGTACAGCAGAAGTCATCTGACCATTAAAGCAGGTCATTTGCTCCAGTAATCCTCTTACACACACACACACACACACAGACAGATAGAGAGAGAGAGAGAGAGAGAGAGAGAGAGAGAGAGAGAGAGAGAGAGAGAGAGAGCACACAATCCAAATCCCACACAGAGAACACGCATGAGAAAGAGGAGAAAAGAAACAACAAAACAGAAAAGGTAGGTAGTTGTGTCACTAGCAAGGAGCTTGTCTCAATACCACCATGAAAGATCTTCAAGGCTGACAACACATATAGAAATACCGCATATATAAATATATGCTCATGAAACACAATGTTTTTACCATGAATCTGAGTGCACAATGGGGTCATAAGCATACCTTAAAAATATGGCTGCCATAAGCCAATGGAGTAAAAACAAATATATAACAAAGTAACACAGCATAGTTGGGCTAAAATTGGAGCCAAAAACAACTAAAATATACATATCACAAGAAAAATGGAACAAAAAATGTTATTTCAGATTGCATTGTGATACTGGACTTTTAGTGCAATAAATGTGAAATCACACATTATCAAAAAAGGAGACAATTCAATTTTATCTTTTTCCCAGAAAATTATTAGTAATCTCTAAACATATAAAATATTTCTGCAATGCTTTTACTGTTTTATTTGTATTAAATTATTTAGTTATGAGGTTGGTTGGGTATGACGACAACAAAAAGCAAAAACCGACAGTTGGCTTAGAAAATATCTTTCTATTTTAAGAATTTGTTTGCTTGCTTGTTTCCTTGCAGCTGCTGACTGTACAATTTTTAATTTTTCTTTGCTTAAAAAAGATTCTAGCATTTTCGTCCAGGTCTACCTGTTACTCTCAGCATTACACCACAACACCATGTACTAGAGTTGGATGTCTCAAGACCGATCTCAAGACCACTTTTACGCTGTCTTGGTCTTTTCACAGTCTCGACGGTCTATGCTCTTGGTCTTGTCTTGGTCTCGGATCCCTTGGTCTTGTCTTGGTCTCGCTGTCTCAGATCGACACAGTGGTTGGAAAATTTGAAACGAAAAGTATCCATGACACACAACGTCGATAATGCAACATTTTTATTATTTCGCCTTTCGCGCCCTTGAAATGCAACCAAAAAACGACATACATGCATTTTGTTGTGATTCAGACATTGGCGCTCATCCAGTGAAAATACATGTTATACACGCAAAATAAGTGCAGCGCTAGTTAAACGTTAGTTAAATGTAGGGATGCACGATTTGGGGAAAATACTGAATTGTGATTTTTCTGACAAGAACTACTTGTATGTATGCAGTGTATGCAGCAGTTTTGCTTGCGCTATTGTGTTGGTAGCTGCTGTTAATAACACTAACAATACTCAAAGACCCGCAATGTTCATAACAGTGGCTGTTCTGTCCTGAAACCGTAAAGCTGGAAATTTTTAAACGTAGTATGCATTTTATAAAATGTTGAATAAATAGAAGTCGTTTATTGGTGATTTCATGTTGGTCGAAGTTTCTGCTTTTTGACAATTGTATACGGTTATTTTCTATACAAATCAATTCAGGTGAAACAAAAAATGTACATGAAAAAACTCTTTCAGAGTCTCACGCAAGAAATCTTATGGCAAATCTATATTCCATATACAGTACTAATGCTATTGCCTATTAACAAAAACCAAAGGTATGATACGCTGAAGAATATTGCAACTGGTGTTTAAAAGGAGCTCACCAGTGTTATGCTGAAAAAGGCTCCCTGCCATAGAATGCATGTATAAATGACCAATTGGTCGCTGATCTGAAACGAGTTGAGGTACTTTGTCGAGTTAGGCTACCGTAGTGCTGATCAATAGCCCTAATTCTAACCTTTACCCTAATCCCCAAAAACCTTTAAAACCCTAACCCTAAAAATACCCCTAAAACCTTAAACCTCAAAAAGCTCATCAGAACACCGGCATGCATTCTACGGCAGGGATGCGTTTTTCGGCATAACACCTGTTTTGTTGATGATAGGACCTTTCTGAAACAATCTCGGACCATGAAATAGGAAGGCAATTCACTTATAGCTCAGTAGCGGAATCTTTTTCTGCACCATGAATGAAACATTTTCCTTGGGTTTCATGTGTTTGCTGTTTGTGGGCCTATACGCCATCTTCGCCCACTTCTGATTGGTGAGCAGGACTGGCACACGTGAAGCAGGGCGCTTGTGATTGGTGAGAATGACTGTCACACAGGGAGCATGGTATGAATTTGTAACACTATTCTCACAGCAGTTTTAAACCCTGGGTCCGACGTGCTGTATAATGTATATCCTAAATCACAATTTTTGTGACTTGCTAATCGCGTTATTTCAAATCCCGATTTAAATTTCAAATTGAATAAATTGTCCAGCCTTAGTTAAATGTTTAATCACATGTGACTGCAGACATCAAGATGTCAGAATCTTTTAAGCAATTGTCCTTATTCTTATTAATTCACAATTTGATGTGCAGTTTGCATTGGTATATAGTATTTGTAGTTTGCATTTGATTCATGTGACGTGCACATGTCTTTATATTGTTTGATTAGTATTTTACTTAAAACGGTGTTGATTGACTAAATAAATGTGACCATTGACTTTTAAATAACATCATTTGATGTTGTGTTGACTTAACAGGCCTAATCCATTTCAGGGAATTTGATATAAATCAGTATCATTTGGCTAGTACTACTACAATGGGACATGATGCAATTTCAAGTTTATAATTGTATATCTTCAATTTAATGATACACTTTCATCTACAAATTAAGGATAATTGAAATCAGTTACATATTTCCCTTCCTCTAGACAGTTTTTAGAGGTGTTAGCTGTTTTGTCAGGTGACTTTGGGACCAGTCAGTACCCATCATGTCAGTCCTCAACAGCACACAAAAGTTACGGCAGTCTTTTTTTTTCGTTCTCGGTCTTGGTCTCATCTCAACTTTATCTTGGTCTTGATTCAGGCTGTCTTGGTCTTAGTCTTGGTCTTGTCTTGGTCTCGATACCCTCTGGTCTTGGTAGTGTCTTGGTCTTGGTTTAGGTGGTCTTGACTACAAGTCTACCATGTACCAGACAAAGTATTCATCATGCTGACATTTTCTTAAAAACAATTTTTTTTTCCAGTTGCTCATTTGAAATTGGGATTTTTAGCAGACGCTGTTATACATAGCGATTCACAACTGACAAAGCAGGATCAGGCAGTTTCTGGAGTGACTGGGGTTAAGGGTCTTGCTCTGGAGCCCAAAATCACTCTGCCAACCCTGGGATTTGAAATGGCAGCCTTCCACGCTCAGGCTCAGTACCCTAACCCACTCAGCCATACACAGTCCTCATTTTCAATGTTGACTAGGATACTTGGTAAGATGTTTATTTTATATTGATTGTCTTAAATTACAAACCACAAAAACAAGAAATAAATCATATATAAAGCCACACACATTCATAGTCACATATAAACTGCATAATGACATATTTATTAGGGAGGGGTCGATCCATATTTTTTCAGTTCAGATCTGATTCCAATACATAACTGCCAATACCGATAGACATTCCGATATAAGAGCTAGTTTTACTTTAATATTTTAATATAATAAATTTTTATACAAAATTAATATCTCTACTTCATATATTATTCAAATTTTTACAAAACGTACTGTTCCACCTCGTTTGTACATCTTGTTTTAAGCATTTTTTGAGGCATTTGCAGTTCAATATGAATCTCTTCCAAGAGAGTATACTCAAGTAGTGAATGTTTAAAATGCCCTACAGTTGTTCTACCAATGGCAACAGCGTCAATTCGTTGCCATGGCAGCCCCTCGTGTATTACAAGCTGTAGCGAGTATGCAAAGCAGCCGAAGCTAGCAACTCTGATATCATCCATTGCTTTTTTTTATATTACTCGTGTTGTCTCGCACATTCACTTGATTTAGTGAGATTTTCCACTAAACTCTATTTCCAATTCTCAAATCTTTGTTTTTTTAAAGATTTCGCTGTACTAATTGCTGTTAAAAACAATCAATATTACCAAATCGTTACCCTCTCATCTGATTTTCTTACACTTCTCGTACTGCAAAGGGAATGCCCATGACGTCACAGCAGGCGGAAGTCACTGCGTTCACACCCACTGAGTGGCAAAAATCTGAGTGGCAGCCTTAGCGTTCAGCTTGAATGCAGCAAAAAAACACATCTAAAATGAGAAAGAGCTGTCATGTGATTGATTGTGCAAATTTATAAAACAAGAAAAAGGGAGTTATCTTTTTACATAATGCAAAAACTAAAAAAGTTAGTATTGGCAGTGGATCAGTCACATACAGCATGGTTGATACCCCATCCGAATAACAGGTATAGATCGGTGCCGATATGATCCCATATTTGGATCGGTGCATTTCTAATATTTGTCAACATATTCAACATAGTTCTGTGTACCACGGCTGTAACAGCAGCTTGCCAAACTTCTTGTCAACCCATGAAACTACTGCTTGCAGCTATATCTTTGGTGATTATTTTCAACGAGAAACTGCAGTGATAATGATGTGTGGGGATGCAGTCAGAGACAGATGAGACACATTGTATAATTACTAAACAATCTTGTGGGTGGGCAGTACTATACTGGAATGGTATGATATTCTGGGTGATTTGTGTGGGATTGGAGGGATGTATTATATACAGTAAGAATTAGCTGTGCAGGATATGAGGGGAGGTAATGATGTATGTGGTCGGTATTAACTAGAAGGATTGTGAGGGGGTAGCTGTGAATCATATGGACAGTATGTAGCCTATGTGAGGTTTAACCTGTGTCACTGTTACCTGTGTGTGTCTGCCAATCATAGGGTAGCTGGGGTTGTGAGGTGATGACTGTGCATGGGATGATAGCTGTGATGCTGGAGGGCCCTAAGAAAAAGGAAATTAAACTATTACAAACAAACATCAGCAATCGGCCGGGTAAGAACAGGGAGAGAAGTACAGGGAGAAACATCAGTAAATAAGAAAGTGAGAAAAATACCATTTTGTTCACCAATGAACCTTGTACCAAAAATTAAAGGCGTTTTACGAGATATTTCCAGTATCAGCATAGAACTAAAATATGAATTAGACATGATATGGACTCATGAT
>JAODUD010000040.1:24502721-24518170 GCA_026784285.1 Stomatorhinus walkeri | reverse complement strand
TACTACTACTGTATATTTAAAAACCCGCAAAGTCGTGAATCCGCGATAAGTGAACCGCGAAGTAGCGAGGGATCACTATACATAAATAAATGCAAATGTAACATTAGCTCCGGCAGATTTAGAGAACAGTACTGTTCATTATTCATTTGTTTTTGGGGAAAATTCTTCCATGATAAAACTGTCATGGCAATTAGGTTTTCGCAGATACAGGTACAAAATTCACATATTTTTATGGTGAAATACCCATATTACTGTTCTGTCAAACATGTCAAGGTAGGATATATTGTAGATGTAACTGACATTAAAATTAAACACATTAGACAAGTCATAACAGCTAACTGGTGCTAATAAATTACACACACCTATCAGCCATAATAGTAAAACCAGCTGCCTATCCACTGCCAAAGCAGCTCTGACCCATTGAGGCATGGACCCCACAAGGCCACTAAAGACATTAGCAGCAGATCTTTTATGTCCTGTAAGTTGTGAGGTGGGGCCTCCATGGATCCAACTTGCTTGTCCAGCACATCCCACAGCTGCTTGATCTTATTGAAATCTGGGGAATTTGGAGGTCGTCAACACCTTTACCTCTTTTTCATGTTCAACAAAACAATCCCAAACAATTTTTGCAGTATGACAGAGAGCATTATCCTGCTGAAAGAGGCCACTGCCATCGGGAAATACCGGTGCCGTGAAGGGATGTATTTGGTCTGCATCAAGGTTGAGGTCGGTGGTAGACTATGTGTCAAAGTACTATAAACATGAGTGCCAGGATCCAAGCAGATCATTGCCCAGAGCATCATAATGCCTCTGCTGGCTTACCTTCTTCTCACAGTACATCCTGGTGCCATTGTTTCCCCATGTAACCATGAACCTGACCGTCCACATGATGAAACAGAAAACATGAGTCATCAAAACTGGCTACCTTCTTCCCTTGCTCCATGGTCTGGTTTTGACATGCAGTTGTAGACGCTTTCGGCAGTGGGATCTGCACTGGCAGTCTGAATGGTCAGTGGCTTCTTAGCCTCATATACAGAAAGCTACAATGCACTGTGTGTTCTGACACCTGTGTAACATAGCAAGAATGAACCTTTTCAGCAATGTTACAGTACCTGTGCGACCGTGTATCAATGAGCCTTGGACAGCCATAATTCTACTGCCGGTTCAGCAGTGGGCCTTCCTTGGACCACTTTCCGTAAGTACTGGCTAATGCAGTCCAGGAACACTCCACAAGACATGCCGCTTTGGAGATGATCTGACCCAGACGTCACAATCTGGCCTGTGTCCAGGTCACTCAGATCCTTATGCTTGCCTGTTTTTTCGGCTTCCAACACATGAACTGACTGTTCATTTGGCTGATATATATTGGCACCTTTGATAGATGCCATTGTCAATGGTTTGAATGTTATGGATGATCGCTATACATTAACAATGTAGCAAGTGCCCAATACTGGAACTCCAAATATTCCAAAATTGTCTCTATTATACTATGCTTCATTAGAAAATCTGGACCAATGGGCTTTATTAGGAAATGCTCACAGTAAAAATTATCGTTAATCTCAGGTGCAGGAAGATATCGGAGAGAGGTTCCTGCAGAACTGGGACGTAGTAAGAACTTAGCCTGCTATAGCAACTATTATTGACTGTAACACTGTAATTAACAACTGTAACACCGACTGTGGGATTAATCAGACAAGGCTACTTCAAAATCTGTAGCTCAGAAGGGGTGACACTATGCTCAAGCAACACATAAAGTTACACCAGTGGGAAAACTTTTTGGTTTTAAATTTTTGCACATTACTCATATTGAATAGCGAGAATTTTTTGGTGCATTGTACTAATACAGAAGGAGAAACTGTAAGAAGAAAAAAAAACTATTTTAGTGCTTTCTCTTGTGTCTGTTCTTTTGTGTAATATAACTCAATCCATGAATTTTCAGGGTATAAAACGTTATTGCCGCCCTAGTTAGCAAAGCTCAACTAAAGAGACAGATTCCGATGTTTCTGCAGGCTGTCCCCAGGTTATGAATGATGTCTGTTCCCCAAGTCTGTCTTTAAGTTAAAGTTGTAGGTAGTCATAAAAACATTAAAATACATAACCATAACTATTATTATTATTATTATTATTATTATTGTATATAGTGTAAGCCTACAGTAATAACTGAATTTTATTTGTATAGCATATTTTCACATTATATTGTCTCACAATGAAAGTATCTATATATGGTATTATACTGTACCACCGCTGATGAATTGTAGAAGCTGCACAATATTTTCATGACGTAAAAAGTAGTGTGTGTATTTAACTCAATTTTTTATATATATATATATATATATATATATATTTGGCTTTATGGCAATCCGTTCACAAGTACAAGCTGGCCAAGTCAGACGTTCTTGACCCGGGGACAGTCTGTATACAATAAGACCTATGGCAAAGTGGGCCAGAACACCCCCCACCCCCTGTAATCTAAGTTCAACCCTTATCATGAGAATAAAGTTGCCAGGTTCTACATGCACATCATGTGAAAAGAGAAAGAAAAATCCTGAAGACCTCCGGTGCTTGTCTGCTTGAAAAGGTTGCAATGCTTCTTGAAGCCTTGTCCCATAAAGCCACACCCTGAGCCATATTATGAAAAAAAAGTTTGGGACAGTAGCAAATGAGTAACCATCCGACCAAAAGCAGGCAATAAAAACATCCAGAAATTCACAAAGAAACCTAGAACGACATCCAGAGAGATTCATGCATGTCACCTCAAACAACAATAAAATGCAACTTATGACAGAAATGACCTCAGAAAAACACCAAGGTGTGTGTATGTAGGGGGGGTGGGGGGGTAATACTGTAGTATTGTTATGGAGTGGGGATGCTTTGCGGCATCAAAATCTGGCAGATTTGCTGTCATTTACGAAAATAAGAGATTGATCAGTAAGCAATGGAACACTGGGAAACGAGAGCTGATTAGCTATCTTTGTTATGTCACATCAGAATGATTATTTGTTCACTCTGATTCTCTACATAATATTTAGATCTCTTAGAGCAGGGGTGGCCAATCTTATCCACGAAGGGCCGGTGTGTATGTGTATGTGTTTCATGGCCAGCCCTGTCTTAGAGCCTTGCTTGCATCATCACAAAAGCAAGCACAAGTGCAAAGCTCCAAGCACATTCAAGCAAAGAGAGACGCACTCAACACATCGAGAAACAACCTAAATTCTGAGAGGAGGCTCCAGAAACATTCCCCATATAAACACTGAGCCACAGCCTCCACATATACACACCCACCCGTGTTGTTGTCAATTAATCATCCAACATTAATCATCTTCTCTCAGTCTTCTGCTTATATCATCCATAATTCAGGGGCATTGCTAATGTACTCTAGTATTGCATTATCCTTGAATACAATTTTCCCAGAATGCTACATCTCTTCATGCGTTTGGTTTCTTTTCAACTATTATGAGGATGGATGGATGAACTGAAGTCAAACGATTGTATAATGAAAATACATAATATTCCAGACAGCTTTACTTGTTTACTTACTTACTGACATTTTTGCAAATGTTTGTAATGGTTTTAACACTGGCAGCACCAGAGTGGGTATTAATGTAATGATCAATGGCATAATGATCATCACTCCCAAGAAAAAAAAATGGATAAGTATCAATCCCATATGACATAGCTATGTCGTATTTGGCCTTGATGTCAGACATTACTTCATCAGAATGGTGTTTGTTCTTCATGAAGATGTGTGCAAAGAAAGCGTCAGAAAAATAAAATGAGTAATTTCTAGAGTGGATACACTATACTATTATTTGGTATGTAACCGAAAAAAATTATAAACAATCATTGACTCTGAAAACATCTCAAGGCTTTCTAAATATTTCAGTGTTGTCTGCCCCACTTCTCTGTAGCATTTGAGCAATTTGTCAACACAAATCGTATTTACACTAATTTGCTAATTTCATTTGTTTATTCTACAAATAGTTAAGGACTTAAGCTGGGCCACCAGCTATAAAGCCAAATTACACTGCGGTATGCAAAACTCTCAAAGAGAAAGAGTGGTGAAAAGTGTTCATTCTGAGAAAACATAGAAAGACCACAGAAAAGCAGAGTTATCATCACCGATAAACTTTACTTTCCTTATTTTGGGATAAGACCAAAATAAGGAACACCAAAGGGATTCCTTTAACTGACTTACTTCAATAAAGCACCAAAGCCAATATTTTCTGACTTTAAGTAAGAGAGCCCCTTCACTTTCTCACATCCTATTAAAAAAAGATTCTCAGAGAGAAGGGAAAAAGGAAAGAAAAGGAAAGAAAATAAGCAGCCGCACCTCTGGATCCCCATGATGCATCTGTCCTCTGCGGTGGCTTCTGCATTATAGAGAAGCATGTAGAGTGCTGAGTGGCAGGCCTACCCGCATGATCCAAACACAGGCTTTTCCTGTTCATTAATCTTTAAAAGCCTTTCCCACAGCCCTAATTTACATTGCGAAGGAGGGGCCATGTGCTTCTCTGTTTTGGTGTGTATGTACACCTCACACATGCCTACTTTTATGGTTTTTAGTTATCATGTGTACATTTTGCGAGTGCCTTGGTTTTGTACTAATTCTGTTACATGTTACTGCCTGGATAGTGCGAGTCAGATTTCCTATGTACTGATTTCCTATGTACTAATAATCTTAAATGCCAAACAGTCACACACACACACTTATGTTTGTTTTTAAAAATAACAATAAGAAAAAAGTTATTAAATAACACACTTTACCTATTGCTACTTTTCTTATCATCCACAAAGGTGCTTTTGAACAGTAATTTATCACAAACTTTTAGACTGCAATTACTCACCTGACATAACACAGCAGGACAAATAACACCATCTTCTCAAATAATATTCAAGGTGTTAGCTACAATTAACATGTTGCACAATTTAACCATGATGATTCTAAGCCCAGAAAACCACATTACAGAACTTCAATAGACTGTTATCACTGGTAAATGTGCTCCTAAGAAGATTGTTTAACACTAAGATTGCCATGACTGACCTGGGCTCATGCATAATTAGGATACGAACAGAACTTTTACAAAAACAATTTATCCTAAGATAGGTGAACCAGAGAAATGTCATAGAACCCTACATATACAGCAAAAGAAAGGCCGAATCTAAATGTACATCTATAAGGAGACATGTTAACTTGTGAGTTTAGACACATCTTTGAGTGTTGATAACTTGTAGAGGCATAATACGGCGCTTCCTTATTCACTTGCTGATTTACCATACAATGTGTAACCAGGATGAGTAAAGAGCCATAAACACAATGAAAGCTACCCACAATTTGCTATGTCATTTCTAAAGCATGAAGAATCAGAATGGAAAAAGTTTTCGCCAGGCCAGCATGCAGATGCTCCCCGGGTTACGATGGTCTGTGTTACATCATTTCGACTTTACGACGGGTGAACGTTTTTCCACTTTCAGTACATTATTCAATAAATCATGAGATATTCAACACTTTATTTTAAAATTGGCTTTGTGTTAATGATTTTGGCCAACTCTAGGCTAATGTGAGTGTTTAAGGTAGGCAAGGCTAGGCTATGATGTTTCTTAGGTTAGGTGCACTGTACTAAAATACTTTTTCACCTTACGATATTTTTTGGTTTATCGGTAACGTCCCGATAAACGTAACGTAGCAGTGTCTGTACATCTTCAGCATGTTGGTTTTGCTTTACATCGGAATTATTGCTGCAAAAGGCAGCAACATGAAAGCTTGCCGATATGTAACCCAGAGATTTTTTGATGGTCAGGTAAGGTAAAGGACAGCCATAGGAGCTGAGCCATAGTGCTGCTGAGATGGAGAAGCTATGAACACAAGTCACATGTGCTCCTTCTAAGCGCCGCTTGTTTACCACACTGCTAATGAAATATAATAAAAAAGAGGAGTGAAGTTAGGCTTAAGTCTAAGGGCTTAACTCTTGAATATTTCCTGAAACACCAAAAACTGTTAATGTGGATCATCTTGTCTAATCTGCAAGAAAACAGAAGATCAGAACATGTAGAAGACCAGACAAAATAAACAAATTTCTGTTGTAATCACTTAATCGCTAAGTGCTTTTAATTACTACAGCTTTGATTCAAATCTCAGCAGGCAAAGTATATATGGCTAAATCAGAAGGATCACAAACAACTCAAATTACACAATGTTTCACAAAAAAGAAACAAAGAAAATATATTTAAAAATGAAAAATCTAATTTAAAGTGGTACTGTTCAACATGAAACGAAAAACAGAAATGTTTTGGACTGTATTTATAAAGTTTCTTTGAATATTGAACATATGCTGGTGCAGCATAATTGCTTAACGCTACTCTCTGGAGGGTGGAAATAAGAAAGTAGTGTCATGTAAATAACAGCAACAATCAGAGAGAGATTTTCAGTGAGAAAAAGGATGAAAAACAGAAACAAAATGATTTTCCATATGAGCCCGATATAGATGGACGGCTCACAGAAATCTGTTCACCGAACAAGGGGGGTGGCGGGTGGGTGCATACTACATCAAGGTTTCCTTCTAAGGCAAACGAACCTTCAGACAGCTTGACACTTCAGAGGAGGTCCTCTCTCGCGACTTACATTTTCAGTTTTATTTTCTCTTTACACTACAATTCCAAGGGCTGGGTATCTAAATTACAAGTATTAATTAAAAGCAAAGAGCAAATATCCAGCAATTAACCTCCCAAACGCCTATGCTAAACTGGGCTGTCGGGAGACTTATAAATACTTGATCCTGACCTCAGTTTCTAGTTATAGCTGTTAGATATCAATGGCCTTATTTTAGGGGCAAAGACTCTACACAAGCAAACAAAAACCATAGATTCATTGTTTTCACATCTCTTCATAAAACTGCTAGAAACAAAAAAAAAAAAGTTCTGGAGGAAGCAGCAATTATTTACTTGTTTAATGATTTAATTTAAAAGAGGCTTTTCACTGAAAAAATCTAAACATGCAAATGTCTACTCCTGATGGGAGAAGATTTGCTAAATTCTCAACTTATTTGTTTTCGCAATAAATTTCATGCCACCGTGCATTACAATTTTATTGTTTAATGGATTTATTGTTTCTTTTCATCTATTTTTTGGTCTCAGTGCAGAATGCCTGAAAACAGTAATGAACACTTGAGTTAGACTCTTTTCTGCTGTCGAAAATGTGATAATTGATGACAATACTGTTGGCTAAATGGCAGCCTTTCCAGCTTAACAAGAAGCAGCGTGTTTCTGTTGAGTACTCTACAAATTCCATCCTACATCATGTTACTGTATATATGTGTTTCATTTTAATTAAGAGTTGCATTTTAATAACAGGCAGACAATTTAATGCAAAACTGGTGGAAAAAAGATTTGCATGAAAGATTTTCCATCAGAAATACATATATTACAAATCTGCTTTTTCATTCTGTATAAAACAAAAGCATTTATAAGGATATAGCATATATTATTTGTGCTGTATATGCATTATTTTAATGTTTCAATTAAAGCTGCAGCGGGTTAAATAATATTAATACATTTTTAGTAATATACACATGCATAATCCTTACCCAAAATGCCTATCCTACACAGTAAAATGTACATAAATTCTTTAATTTAAAGCCTTAAAACACATGCTGTGAATGAATCCTATTTTGTCATGATGTCACACTCTCACTGCCATGAGCAATGACACAGCTCTGTAAGGCTCTCTGGACACTTATACTGGTTACAAACAGGGCAAGCAAATTCTACTCTGTGCACTTCAAAAACCAGCGTGATGCACATTATAAAGCAACATTAAGTAATATTTATTTACACTCTGAAATAGCAATTTATAATTAGCGTAACCTGTGTTCTCAGTTTACTTTCTCTTCACTCAATTTGCTGTTATGCAGGCAGTACTACAATGAAAAAATAGGTGGTATTTACGGATGAAATGTGTAAAATTATTCAGCCATAAGTTATGTTAAACGTCTTGCCTTCGTCATGAGACCCACACTGCTGATCTGTATAGAAGCTTATGGTAGAATGTAAGGTAGTATGTAAGAAATGACTATTTTCAGTACTTAAGTCTTTCTCTCAGAATGATGAACACCATTCATTACACATTAAGTGCTCTTCGTTTATCTAATACCACTGAGTACTTATAAAGGCATTCATTCATAATTTTTCAACAAGTACATTTTATGGTGGCTTTGTAAGCTGAGCTTGGAGTACTGATGCTTTGCGGTGCTTCACCTGCATGTTGGTGGCGAAGTGGGCAGGTCTGAAGCACCCGCTCACATCAGCCACCCAGAGGGCAGAACCAAAATTAGAGTTTCTCAGAAAACAAACAGACATATCCGTGAAATGTTGGGGTGAAGAGATGACAAGATAGTAATTCACAAATAGAAAAAAAAACAACAGAAAAATATCCAAGAACAACTAAAAACATTGTTGTACTCCTCTGGACAAAATCAGCCGTTTTAAATGTGTATTTTTTTTTTTCAAATATGGTGATGTAGTCACTGTTTCCACTGAAATGTGCTGGTAGCCACTGTTCCTTCCGACGCATTTACATAAAAGTAAACTGCATGACATCCCTGAGCAGTTATTATCTCATATAAAAAAACTGTGAGATAAAGCAATGTGAGAACACACTGTGGTCCAAAACTGTGGCTCTGAGACACATTTTAACACCACATGTACCTGTATGCTGGTTATAACTGAAGGAAAATCAAAGAAATAGATTTGGTTTCAATATTGGTAAGGACTTGTCCGCTACTGTCTATAACGGAATATGCACCCTTAAGGCAAACCGCATATGGATGCCTGCTTTCAGAGGTCAGGAAGTATTTGTGGCACAGTAGATGTCAGAATGGTCTGTCTTACAAAGTGATGCTCGCACAACCTTTTCTAAAGCAGTTACATTTGAATGGAATACTTTTCACATACATACAGCACTTGGGTGGTGTATGGCTCCACAGTTTAGGAGTGTGTGCCTCAATGTCAGTAGGTTCAAATCGCAGGGGTGGCAGGATTTCACCGTCGGGCCATTGAGCAGGGCCCTTAACCTCAGTCTCTCCAGGGACTGGCTGACCCAGCTCTCTCACTTGTATGTTGCTTCGGACAAAAGCGTTTGTTAAATATGTAAATTTGTAACACCTTTTGGTCACAGGTGTTTGTCCTTAACTATGAGACTATCATCTGTCCTTTATTACACAGAGTATCTGTCTTGCCTGTTTAGGGTGGTACACGCCCGTGGGACACTCTGTTCATGACACTAGTACTAAAGGATAAGCAGGTTAACAAATTCAATATCTATGAACAACATAGTGGCTAATTAATATGCCCTGCAGCACTCAGAATTACTAGGATACAGAACTTATTCAGATTACATTTGCCTCACAAATATACTCATGTACGGCAAGTATTTTCATACAAAAAAAAAGTTTAATTCCATTTCCACAGACGGATCAGCAAGACATTTTGCTACATTATGCATTTTTAAGAAAATCTAATTTCCAGGTAAAATTATTCCCCTGTGTTTACATAGTGATGTCACATAAATTGAATCAGCTTCAGATCAATTGTAATCTGTATAAAAATAACCTTGGAAAAAAAACAATTTCATCAAGTGGATTTTGGAAATTCAAGTTCAGCAAGGAGGCAAAAGAAAAATACAAGATGAGGAGAGAATTGTGGAGCAGGTATACCTTACCCTATGGGGACACAATGTCCCCATAATGTGATGAATACCCATTTAAAAAATAAAAAAATAAAAATCTGTGAATGCAATGAAAAAAAATTAAAAAATGCAAAAACCATGTATTTTGTCTGGCTACTTATGGTTATGGTTAGGGCTAGGTAGGGGTCAAAGTTGTCATAGTTAGCGTTAGCATTTTCCGCATAGAAATGAATGAGCGGTCCCCATAAAGATATGTTTACCCAACTGTGTGATCTTTCCATTAAGCCTGAGGAAATGGAAGCAGTTTGGCCTTGTCTGGTGACATATGACATGACCTGTTTTCTGGATACATGTCCATTCACCATCCTTCCATAGAGATCATTGAAAGATATGTGTGTGTGTGTGTGTGTGTGTGAGAGAGAGAGAGTGTGTGTATGTGTGTGTCTCAGTTTGCAATATGATATATACACAAGTGAACAAAATATTGGAAACATCATATATAAATAACTATCACAGAATTAGCAAAATCACAGTGAAAATAACAGCTACTTAGGAATGTTGTTAAACACCATAAAATGGTCTCAAACCACACAATACAGAAACAAACCAGCATCTCTGTGATATATTCTCAAAAATGTTCCTTCAACCCACAATGACTACTGCCAGCTGTTTAACATTGTGGTGGATTTTTAATGGCAGGAGGAGCCATCATTCAGGAACCAGTGGGTCCGACGATTTCTCTGCCTAGTTGTATAATGGATGAGTAACGTGAATATATTTTACAGGACTAGATGACACTATAGTCAAAACAGTTTCCTTATAACATCTCTGTATTCCAAGTGAACATCACTACACACTCCGCTAAACAAACTGTTTTATTTCCCACCAGGAAGAAGTCAAATGTCTTACATGGCTTCCCCAAAAAGTATAAAGTAGGTTCCCAAATCATTCACCACCACCCTCCTCAATAACTGGAGGCCATCCTTCCTGAAGAATAGTTCAGTATCAAGTTGCACACATTTCGGAACTTGCATAACAGCAAATGGTGGCTCTACTCATTATTAATTCCTTTGAAATGCATATATTCTTAGGTTTCCTTTTATTTTGCCAATGATACGTCCTGACAGGCAGTACGGTTCTTAGAGAGAGAAAAAAAACTCTTTGATTTTAATGCAGTGCTATGGAATGTTATTTATGTGGCCTGCACTCCGTTCATTACTACATTTATGTGCTCTCCTATGGGCCTCCTGTTCCTAGGCTGCAAATACAAACCAGCACCTCTATTCACTGTCTCTGACTAATTTGTTGTCATTTTTTTATTTGCATTCATTTTCGCCTATTTAAGTTTCAGCTATTACACAAAATGTACAACACACAAAATAACACATTATTTCATGCAGTTTCAGTATCATTTCTAAATTAAATAAAGTGAAATGTAACGTCCATTGACATGAACTGCATATGACCAGTAGCGGTGGCTTATCAGACAGAAGGTTCATAGTACTTCATAGTGCTTTGTAAATGACTAATAAGACGATGGCAGTTCTTAACATTTACATTTTATTTGTGTGTATGACAAAGCGTGACACCAGGAAACAAATAATGTAATTCCATCAATATCTATTGCATTGCTCTTGATATCATGTTAGTCATTAACAGCCCTGTACTGCAGGATAAACGTCCATAACGTCCATTAAAGCGAGTGCCTAGAACTGCAGTTATAATCTGTGCCTTTAGTCTACAATTTGGCCCTTTCTTCAGAACGCCAAATGCTCTCCAGGGAAATGCATTTAATTGGCAATAGAAAAGACCCTCTCTGGCCAGCCAGCGCTGCTCCAGTGGGTGGACGACCTCTGGCCTCCCATAAACAGCTCCTTCTCTTTCCTGCCATCACCATCATCAGTTGTTCGCTTTGATTACACTGCTATATAAACTCATCTTCCAGAAAGCCTGCATCATCAAAGTTATGGAAAATGTCAAAGCAAGCTGAGGTAACTCAAAATGACAGCTGATATTCATCTAGATAGAATAAATATAGTCATAATGCAAGGCTGCTTCTTGGTGCAGTTTATTGGTTAATTAAAGCTTGTAAATATTTTTGAAAAAAATCATCGTATATAACTGCTAGACTTTGGAAATGTGGCACTAACTATAAGAGTTTAAGAAATTGCTTCTTTGGAGAATATTAAGTAAATCAATATTTCCAAAGTTCATAGTTCATTTGTCAGATATTTTACCTACAGCCAATCTGGTGGACCTGCCCACAGATGTGTTGCTGCCTCAGCCTCCATTACATCAGGGTCAATGACTCCACTGCTATCAGTGTCCCTGTGTTCCGGCTGGGGTCCCTGAAGGTGGATCAGCCAGCCCTAAACTGCAGGAAGCACCAGGAACCTGCTCTCTGCTCTTAATGATTATTTCACCTGACCATTCAATCAAATGAAAATTTTCAGTTAAACAGAACATTCTGCGGATTCCTCATATTTTAGCAACAAAAACCCCAGAACAGATGCTTTATTCTGAATATACTTTAGCATAAGATAATAATGCAGTTAGTGTGATTTAAGATAAACTATATGCTGTACATCAATGGAATAAGCATACAAAACTGTGTCCCATATGTCATACTACTCATGCAGTCATGCATTCAGCAGCCATTCAAATTATTATTATTTATCATTATTATTATTATTATTATTATTATTATTATTTAATAATAATAATAACAATGACAACAATAATGACAACAATATTGCATGGATTCAATAAGTTGATATTACGAATTTTAATAAATGATAGTATGAAGTATGACTTTATATGTCGGATGTAATGACTTCCTTACCGCTTAATGGAGCAGAAAATATCAGTGGAATTATAATTAGATTTCAAAGCATGGTCTGAATTGTATTTTTAATTAAATCTGATCCAAGGTGTAGTATGAATTTGCAGATTACGATCCACTGAAGAATAAAGACAAATGGCACGGCACCTCCAGCTTCATGTTTCTGTTTCGATATAAGTCAGACCTGATAATGCTGTACTCTTGACACAGCTGGGTGCATTTAAGGGCACTGGAAAGCAATATTTTCACAGTTCCATCATGGGACAGCCTAACATGTACTGGATGTGATTATTAATTAAGATTATGGGGCGCCTCAAAGCAAGACAACCCCTTTACCCCATAGGACTAGAATCTGCTACCCCCCACCCCACTCCCTATGCTGAGGTCCCCAGACGAACACAGAGGACAGCCCTTCCCAGAGGCCCTTGCTTCTCATTTGCACTTCTTCCTGAGCCAAGTCACCATGGTGAACCGCCTCTTGGCACAAAACAGACTCAACAGCACTCAGAGGTCATGGCGCCCTTCTGCTCAAGGTGATGGCTGTGGCGGAATTTATTCACAGTTCCATCCCTTTCAGCGGGGGGGGGGGGGCTGCATTTCAGAAACCAATTTGACTCTGGCTACATTCGTTTATTTAGGACATTAGGGTATTGAGCTTGCATAATTATACTAATAACCGAACCTTAAAATGATTACATTTATACTAAATATCACACACACAGGTTTGTAAATATATCTTGGTGGCAACTCTCCATTAATTTCTATGGGGAAAATGCTAACACTAACTATGACAACCTTAACCCCTACCCAGCCCTAACCTTAACCATAAGTAGCCGAACTAAATATGAGACTTTTAGCATTATTGATTTTTTGATTGCATTCACAGATCTTTGTGGATACCTGAATTACAAACCCGTGTGTATGTGTGATCTCTGATCTGTGTGTATGTGGAAATTTTAGTTTTTTGATTACATTGGACCTGGAAAATGGGCCCCACAACATCAAAATAACAGAATGTTCCCACAATGTAATATAAACCTAATCCACACACACACACACACACACACACACAAACATCCAACATCTAAAAAGCCTAAATAATTCCGTGTTTGAAAGATACAGATTGACTAAACCATCTTGATTTTGTTACCATGAAAACCCTAAATTTGCTGATTCATTCACTGTGTATGATAAACCCCTTACACGGCAAATCTGTGGGCAACGAGTACAATGTTGGTACCATCACTGCTAATATCGCTTCAGTCAGTTTTTGCATTGCAAATCAAAGCTATTATTTGCTAAATAAGTGCAGAAAACATGAAAACAATCAATTAAGCTGCAAAACAACTGCTCTTACATAGTCATGGAAAGCCTTGGCTTCACTGGAGTGCTCACACGTCTCCCTCCTTTCAGGTGCGGCGCAGTACAAATCCCAGAATACACTGCAACATGATACATGACAACCAACTATAAGCACATAGACCTGCTTCAATGAGAGAAGTACAACTCCCCAGGGCTCTAGTGAGTCTAGGGCCCAAGACTTTAAAATTGAAATCGGATCCAATTTTCCAGTAAATACTCAAGAAAATATTTCAGAAAGAACTTGTGCATTCTGAAAAAAATCAGCCCTTCATTTTCAGTCTTATGCAGCAGCAGGAGATAAATAATCACAACAAATAAACATGGTTTTAAATATTTAGCTGGCATACATGTCCCAATATCTAAAGAAATAAAAGAACTCACCACCACCAAGAGTGCAGAAATCCTGGAGGTTCCCCTAATGTGATATTCTTTTCCCATCGTATCTTAGAAAAAAAGAGAAAGGTATAAGAATGGTGTAAAGATTGCATGAACCTGGGCTAGTGTAACAGGGCAAAATTTCAAGGCAACATTTGGAAATAAATTATAAAGGACAGGTATAAATAGAATATAACTGTTTTTTCAAAGTGTGTCTGTTTAACCATGCATCATTAAGTCAAGATATCAAGGCACTATGAAGCCACTGACATGAGTAGATTAAAAAAAAGAAAACCTACTCACAAGTATGACTGAACAGAGTGAGGGTTACATTTACTAAAGCTGGTGGGAGGCAAGTTTGAAAAAGAACACCCACAGTTATGCAGTCTTCTGTGTGTATGTGTATTCAATCATGGACAGGAGTATGAATTCAGAGAAATCCACCCATCAATCTTATAACCACTTATCCTGGTTACAGTGGGGACTGGAGCCGATGCCAGGCACCACAGGACACAAGGATAGGGTGCACCCTGGATGGGATGCCGGTCCATTGCAGGACACGTGCATTACACTTACACACAGTTCACATATTGCTATCATTGTACATACTCTCCAATAGGCTTAGGCAGTATGATGTTATCTTACATCGGTATTTAGAAATCATGAGGATATTTTTAAATAGCATCTATATTTTAACAGCAACTAACCCAATCTCATGTCTTTGAATGTGGAAGAAACTGGAGTACTCTGGTCATGACGGCACGGCCGAGGTCAGACGTCTTCCTGATCGCTCCGATTTGTTACATTTCACTACATGTATGTGTACGACTGTGTATGTGACAAATTAACCTCTTGATTGATTGATTAAAATTGTCAAAAATGAAGATATGATATGAAAATGCTGCATTAGAGCAATGTAAAGTAATGTATCACCAGAGGTTAGAGGTTTTTGTTTTTTTAACTGATGGAAAATTTAAATTTAAAAAGAAATGAATTTATTACAACAGGAGATTTATTTGGAAGTAGAAAATAATTTGCTTATGATTACCTTTTACAATTAGGACTAATATTTAATATAATTCGCAGCAATCTTGTGCAAGTTCTCATGCATTTACATTCACGCTGCTATTGGATTGGTTAACTAAGTTTTACATCCACCCTAGGAGGTGGTTATGTGATGTGTGCTGCAAC
>JAODUD010000040.1:24470960-24484313 GCA_026784285.1 Stomatorhinus walkeri | reverse complement strand
ATACACACACAACCATACACTATATACACACAACATTCCCTGTACACACACCATACACACACAATCATACACTATAATGAATTCATGGGCATCAGTTAGTCTAACCACAGGTCTCTGGATTGTTGGAGGATCTAGAGAAAACATACTTTGGAAACTAACATTATCTTTTAATAACAGACTATTAATGCTAAATAAAAATGGACTTCCTGTGCAGAATAAAATTTAACTCATAAAAATGACAGACAATTTGAAATATAAATTGTAATCAGTTTTAAAATAATACATATTTTATATTATTATTAATAATAATAATAATAATTATTATTATTATTATTATTACTATTATTACAATATCATCTATCCACTCAGATCTATTTTAAAAGCAGAATGGATTTAAAAATAAAAAAATCAGCAATGGGTTACCAGCCTCTACTGTGATGTTCTGTATCTAGGCATGACCAGAAATACACTCACTGCTCTTGGAACTGGATTAAAAGAAGGCAACTACATTTAAAAAATTAAACCTATCAACCAAAGACATAGGAAAAAACTGAAAGTGTTCAGAACCAGATACAATAAACACTACCAAAAAAGAGCAAGAATGAGAAGTTCAAATTCCTGCATTCAGTGTTGCTTACAGGATGAGCCAAGACAACAATGTTTTTGTGCTGGGATAACAGGAAATGCCACCAGCTTAAGAAACAGAGTGGGTCTCATGAAAACCAACTGAGGAATAACCCTAGGCTTGTTTATGTCTAGACTCTTGACATTCCAGGTAAAATCAGCCAAACAACAAACACAATGATAAATGATCATGCTTTTGTAATACCATTGTATTACATTGGCCATTTATTCCTGGTAGTTTATCTTACCTTTCAAAGACTATAACAGTTCAATTTACCATTTCTCTGTTTACTTGCTGACGTATTATTTTTGACAGTGATTTAGTATGCTGCTATTCTGTGATAAGGAATAAAATTAATTGTTCTTTGTGAAATAATGATTTAAAATTACATGGAAAAATGTAGACTATACTCATGTCATCACATAATTCTCAAATATTATGTCTTCAAACAATGAGGAAGAAGAATGCTGTGTTTCTGGACAGCCAAGCAGTTGCTACTTTTGGTCTGAATTAGTATTAATTTAACTGCTATGCCCTTAAAACGGTAGCCTGTCTGCTGAACAATAAGGGTATGTTTAAATGATAATGAAAGAGTACCAAACAAGAAGGCAAAGTGAACTGCACTCTTAAACCTTGTAGGAAATAGTCTGAAGAAGTGGTACCAGTCAAATAAATTTCAGGTACCTCACTGCTGCTGCACAGGACAGGAGACATCAGATCCTCTTAGGTTAGTTTTGGTAAGTTTTATTGTCTCCGAGAGGAATTTGGTTTGCCCTTGTCCACCCTCTTCTAACTTGTCATCACAGGAACTGTTCTTGACTCATTGCACATGTTTTGAAGTGCAGAGGAATCCAAGTTACATCAGTCCTTGGTCCCCTCTTCTTCTCCCAGTACATTACTTCTCAAGGTCCAATCATCTAGTAACACAGTGTCTCCTTGCATTACTACGCAGATGCCATCTAACTGCACTTGGCCTTCCATCCATCAAGCTTGATAGGCTGAATGGCCTCCTCTTGTTTGAAAATTTCTTATAAAACCACAGTACCTGCCTGGATTTCGTTGAAATCACAAGCTGAATGAGGGATCACCACCTCCAGCTGAACCTTTCAAAGACCAAGCTTCTTGTCTTCCCAGTCAATTTTAACATCAATGTATCTGACACCACTCTACAACATGGATTATCAACATTTTCTCTTCCTAGGGGTAATGAAAGACGACCACCTATCCTTTGCGGACCACATTGCTTTCTCACAGTCTTCTCAATTCACTTTGCATAAAATGAGGAAGATCATACCTTATTAGTCAGAAAATAAAGCTCAGCCTCTACTCCAGGCACCTGTCATATCAATAGTAGACAACTACAAATCTTTACAGATAGGGCTGTGGCCTTTAAACCACTGAGATGATTCAAAACTCAGTAGCATATCTGGTATTTAAAATAAGTAACACACCTTCTTGACTTTTTGTTTGCCTGTGTTTGCTTTGGCTAAGCTGGCTTCATTCTACAGTCCTAAACTATCAAGTGAGGTGAATTGGTTACTCATGGGTCCCGCTATTCCTGCGATAGGTTCCAGGCTCCAGTGACCATCCATTGGAAAACCACTTGTGCAAAAAATGCATTTAAAAACATATGTAAATTAGACACATGCTATCACTCTCTTTGCATTTTTGTGTATTCTGGGGTCTGGCTTATCTTAGAAAGTCATTTAAACATTACAGTGCCACAAGCTTGCTGTCACAACAGACCGCAGAATGCATGAGACCCATAACATAATAGACAGCCTTGTAATGTCAAGTGAAAGCCTTAAACCAAGAGAGCATTTGCTGTCAGATGGTAAATATCAATCAGAAGATCTTCCTTGTTATGCTAATTACATTTGCATGTTGAAAGAGATACATATTGAAAGAGAAATATCTTGTTTCTTAAAAAGGATTCTATCATGCATTGCTAAAATCTGACTTGAGAACTGTGGAGGAATAAGATGCACTTTTAGAGCAGTGCCCAAGCTCCTTCATTGTGCATGCTGAACCTTACACCAGTGTGTCCACGATGCCACTTGCATGTCAATGTGCTGTAATTTTAGTGACAGCCAGCCATTGCAACAGAGTACGGGTTAAGGATAAGTGATATCACACTGTAGTATTTCTACAAAATCCCAGAGAACCTGAAATTCAGTAATTTATGCATGTTAAATTTAACTTGTTAATTAAACTTGTTTAATTTACATTTATTCGGAGGTCAAAAGATACAGTATTTTTAAAAACAAAATAAATTAAAATAATAAACAAAAAACTTTAGTCGCTTCAAATACGACTATTATTAATGCCAGCCATGAACAACTGCTTTTGGGAAGACCCAAGAAGTGAATTAGGCTACTTTTTGCTTGTGTTGATTGGTAATTATTATGATCAGTTCAGAATAAAGGTCGCCTTGATCAGGACACAGTGATTAGCACTGTTGCCTCATACCTCTGGGACCAGGGTTCAAATGGCTCCATGTGCGGGCAGTTCTCCCTGTGTTGGTGTGGGGTTTCTTCTGGGTACTCACCCCCCTCCCCCCAGTCCAAATTGGAGTCTCTCTCTCTCTCTCTCTCTCTCGTGATGGGTTGGTGCCCCATACTGGGTCGCACCCTGAGCAGGATAAGCATTTACAGAAAATAGATGGATGAAAGGTTGCCTTAATTAGTCATCTGATCAGAGGCACTGATCAGAATGGCGATCCAAAATCTCATGGCTTTTGTAAAGGGACTGCAGATCTTCTACTTAGGATGGTCTACACAAATCTTGACTCCAAAGAAGTGTGCCATAAACATCTCTATGCAATATTCTTAAATATTTCTTAAAGTACACAAAACAATAGTTTGTGGATTTTGGTGTCATGTGTGAAAAAGGTCTTTATCGTACTACAAAATGAAACACATCTGTTTAGCCTCGTACCAAAACATTATGTCTTAAAACCAAACAGTTCACTAAGAAAACACCATCCATACAGTAGATCATGGTGAAAGCAGGGGGTATTTCTTCTGAATCAGATACAGAATTTGTGCAGATAAGAGAAGCTGGATGGTGGCACAATCAGATTAACAAAAAATCCCATTTCCAAAAAAACAATGTGAAAAGCTATTTCTGAAGACATTAACCCAAAGTGACAATAGAGTGCCTAAAGAACAGAAAGATAAAATTTATGTCAAAATTTTGACTTAAATCCAGCTGAAAACATAGGGAGTAGCTTGATCAATGCAGTTCACTGAAGTTAAACTGAGCTTTGTAAGAAGTAGTAGTGTAAATCATTGGGCCCAAGGCAAATCGATTCAAATACAATTACTGAGGTGACGATATGATGCATTGGAAACCTTTCGTGATAAGAGTCATCCATTATTTGATCATTTTAATAATCCATGTACAAACCTTTGAAAAAAATATCACAAATATTGCCATAGGAACTTAATTATACACTATTAATGGAAACGAAGAAGGCTAATATCTTGATCTGTCATGCATCTCTAAGGCTGACATTACTTGCTACTTAGCTAGTGAAAAGAACTTTTTTGCATTACAAAAAGCATCATGGCAAAAAGATTGCCTTAACTACTGGACAACCTTCTGTGCTACACAACAGGGACAAATTTCCCAAAAGCATCTCCAGGCAAAGATAACCAGGTAGTACTTCCTTTATGAATAGTAATGAATCTTTCTTAGCCATCCTACATTTTGTAAATTTGCATGCTGGGAATGCTACCTGCAGCATGATAATGAGAGGATGCACAACGCAGACGTAGGAGTATCTCTGTTTTACCCTCAAAAATTGATTCTAACATTACTGATCAATACATTCAGTTGACACCTTAATAATCAATTCATCACGATGAATCACCACATCTTTACACCCTTAGTACAAAGGAGTCAAGCAACAGTTCAAAATACACTTGCCATACCAGTGGATCTCCTCCTAAAAGGCTTGAACAGATTGGCAATAATTCAATCAATACTAACAACTACTAAGGAGTGTATATTCTTCTCTAAGCTATATGTCACCACATATTTCACCACATGACTTTTTTCTGCTACCAGGTTTTCTACTTGTACCACTATATATGGAGAAAAAATATTAATGATAAATATGAAAAGCTATAACTTCTTTTGAGCCTCTCTTTACCTGTTTAGCCTATATTTACTTCCAAAAGGTTAGCCTTATTTGTGCTTTGTCAAAAATAGTTCATTGATAGGAAGTCTATGGTAAATGATTGGTTCCAGTCTAAAGTGTAAAGGTCCAATGTTAAGAAAGGTCATGGTCACCTTCTGTCAGCTTTTGTTACATCTGTGAAACAAATTCAGTTCATGAAATCAAATTACATTCTTCACAGTACGAAAAAGTGACTATAATCCATCGTGAACAATTCATTCATTTTCTGTCTGCTCAGAAGAACTGCAGGCTCATTCAACATTGACCTAGTGCATTCGGAACATCATGATTTTAAAATTCCCTGCCCATTATCTGTCTGTTCATGAAATGGGAACTTCATTATTATAATTCCAAGAGTTTTCACAAAAGAATTCATTAGAGCACACTAGGAACTGCTATTTTGGCATCTTCAATAATCCAACTACTTTCAATGGAAAGAAGCTAAAACCTGCTCGAAAATGTCGCTAATTAGCATATTGGTTACATCATTGCATTGTGTTTGCCTTCTGCACAGTGTCAGATGGGATAAGCCCTTTATATCCATTTGCTTACCTGGTCCCTGTTTTGTAACTATCTGTGCTCGTATATACTGTATTTTAACGCAGCTTATTCCCAATAAAACAGTTCTCGTTTACATTTTTTTTCCGTTCTTTTGTCAGCTGAGGTTTGCCCAGGAATTTGCTAGATTTTTCACTAGCTTTTTCTGAGACAAAAAAGTCACTAAAGGGTTCTGAAAAGTCACTAAGTTGGCAACACTACTTTGTACTCAGCCCTGCAAAGGTACATTTGTGGACAATAATAAAAAGAAACAACCAGTAGAAATCTGTCAAGCGTCAGGCAACATGGAGATATCAAGACTGAATGTGGGATGTGCGCGATGGCTTCTTCTGTGACAAGTGTTACTTTTGAGCATATTTAAGACAGCTGGAACATTGCCAAGTTTCAGGAATAACCTGTTACAAAACAAGCATACTTCTCAAATCTATCAGAGATACCCCTATAATGCATTTACCAACTGTTTCCTACTGGCAGTCTAACAGCTTGTGGAATTCTGTTAGCAATTAATTTTAATCTCCTCTGATGCAACCTTATGCTGTGAGTCCTTTGAAAACAAGGGTATCCCTCTGAGCCGTCTAGCGTATTGTATTCATGTGAGTGCTCCTCTCCCCTGGTTATCAAAAGTCCAGCTTCATTGATGCTCAGAGCTAATCTGAGGAAGCACTAACACAGGTGAAAGATCCAAAACAATTAATCAAGTGCAAGAAGACCCCACTCTGTGGGAACATGAACTTCATAAAAAATCTACTTTCAAGATGTAAAATGCAGTCAGTCCTGCCACAATGTGAATACTGGGTTCCTGAAAAACCTTGTGCTCACTAAAATTGCATACTAAAATACACATATCCAATGAGAACACCAAACATGCCAAACTTGTTAATTTGTCAACTGCCAAGAGTGTGGAGTAGTCAGCCATAACCACCATGTGGCCAGGCATGCACACAGCACAAATACAAGTACAGTATGCGGACTCACACTGAAGGTAGCATGGCTACAGAAACATAAGTGAGTTCATTTTAAAAAGCTGCGTTGTGTTTTTATACGATAATTTGTCAAATATTCTTAGATGTTTAGAATCTAAGACTATGACCTGTGCAATGCATGGGTAAAGAAAAAGATTGATTCTTTTAATTTGAAAACTGGTTAAACCAATTTTCTGAAAAGAACTGGCTCAAAAAATGATTTGTTCATGAATAGGACATCAATATCATTCACTTGGATCTCTGTTTTTGCATGCAAGTAGTGTTTCTTGTTAAGACCATATTGCATTGTAGTTTGCGTTGTGCTTTTCTCTCCAACTGAAAACTGTGCAAATACAAATGTGACTCCGCATTGGACATAGATGCTAATATATCAGTCGTGTTAGAGCATGTTCACAGTGTGATATCATACGCTGTAGCAGAACTGACTGTAGAAGTTTTTTAACTGCACAAGGTTAGAGACATTCAGATTTTGAGAAACAATTGGAATAACTGGTGCAGCCTTCTTTATTAAACTACAAATATAGCAAACAAAGACAAATGCAATGGTGTTAGCTCTTCCACCATTAATAGTCCTTTACTGTGAAATGTCTTCAAGCCCACTGTCCATATTATCTTCCCCTAGCCCATCACAACAAAAATAGACTGTTCCTGATATTGTGTCATCTAGTTACATGCCAGTCATTTACCTTGTGTGACCCAGTAAAATGCCCTGATGCATCCACAGGTGACCTAATTTTATGATGCCACACAGCCAGACAGTTCAGACCATAGCAGCTTGGACGGTACACAGAGATTCAGTGGAATGGGAAGTTAGATTAAGTGGATATCACCGCTTGTCTGAAGTTCTAGTCAGTACATCACCACTTAATATGATGGTAGTTACTGGAAACATCAAAGTAGCATGAACAAAGTCTGTCTGGTCACAACTCAGCATCCACAACCACTGCATTTTTAGTTTTGTTGCTTCCAATCTGCAAATATGTGTGTTAGGGGTGGGAATCAGCAGTGACAGCATGAATCAATACTACATCAGTGTATGTTTACCGATTTGAAATCTATTGCAATTTTTAAACAGATTTTGCAGAAGAGCATTTCAGGTCTACATTTAAAGTAAAGACAAGGGCTATAAAGGTACATGTATTTGTCAAGTGCCTTTCAGTTACAGCATTTCCAGGTTGGAATGTACAATGAAACAAATCTGTACTTTTCTTAAGATGGGTGAAATCTAAATTCAATGTCCAGCATGTAAAATTGCTAATTTTGGCTTTGAGATTGTTACAACTAGTAATAGAAAACTGAAAGGCATTCCTACATCACTTAAATCAGTGGTTTGGGAACATTTTGGCTTCCCAATAAATTACGCCAACACCAGAATAAGAGCAGAGTTGATAAGACTGTCTGTCAGCTCTGTTATACCAAACTTGGACACCTTCCTGGAAACGCATCCAACATGCTAACTCACATTCAAAATCATTATCCACTCTGTTTACACCACCTGATTGTAGCCCCGATTTTCAATTTACCAAAAGTTTTTGATGATAGTCAATAAAAACCCCAGATCAGAAGGAATTTGGTGTTGAAACGGTGCTGGTAAATTGGTGATTGATTGCTATTACTTTACAGATGCGACCGGACAGAGTCGCTGATGCAATAGCAGGCCAAATATCTGGACCTGCCAGCAACGCCAGATCCTGTAGTGTGAAACATATTGTGACTGGCAATTAGTGTGACGACAAGCTACAGCAAATGGAAGCACGAGACACAGGGTGAAGTGAAACCTGAAGTGAAGAGTTTAAAAAGGGTGCAAAGAGTTTTCTTTACAAACTGTTGTTAGTGTTCAAGGAAGAGGTATAGAGATATTATTGAACTGATATCACCCAAAAGTTAGTTGTCTGTATAAATTTGGTTAGTGGAGCAGGCCACATACTGCTGTTTTGGTATCTCATGGAAGCAATAAGCACTGAAGTCGAGGAGAAGAAAAGAACAACACAACATCTTTTGAAAGAGGTAATATTGTTGATAGACAAGGTAAAAAAAAAGGTGTTGGTTGTTTGGGGGAATTTTTTGCAGTTTAAGGTCAGACACATATATTAAACATAAGGATACACTGGTTGCTAAATTGCCCATAGGTGTGCCTTTGTGAGTTAATAGTGTGTGAGCGTGCCCTGCGATGGGCTGGTCCCCCGTCCAGGGTTGTTCCCTGCCTCGTGCCCATTGCTTCCGGGTAGGCTCCGGAGCCCCCCACTACCCAGTAGGATAAGCGGGTATAGAAAATGGATGGATGCATGGATGGATACACTGAATTCATACAGATTATTAACCTTTGAGCATCACAATATGCCTCTCTATGGAAGCCCATTTCTGCCAATTTGATGGAAAAAACATCTCACAAGTCTTGAAATAACTTACTCTCTCGAAATAATGAAAAACTTTCTTGAAACAATGGTGTAGTATCTTGAAATGAGAAACTTTCTCGAAATACTGATTTAGTATTGAATTATTGAGAAACTTTCTTGAAATAGTGATTTATTTACGAATATTATTCGGAGGGGTGGCAGAAAGGTAGTACAACAAACTTGGCAGCGTAGGATGTTTTTGATACAGTAGACCCATATAAAAATGGAAATCAGAAGTACTGTAGTGAGTGGTTGAGTTATTTTAATAAGGGAAATGACAGCTCTTTTAAAATGAAAGTTAATCTCTTTATTAACAGCTAGTAATTGATCTAATACTAGGCACAGACACAGAAGGCAACAATTTACACAACACAGCTACATGCTAATGCAACACACACATTCCAAGGCTAGCATTAGACAATTGCAATATGTACAATTAACATAAACACAAAAATTCACATATTAATTGACACTACTTAAATATACATATGTCGCTGCATAATTAGTCCTGCTGACAGACCCCACTGCGTGATATTATTTCAATCAATCATGAACAGTGGGTGGGGATCACTGCTTATACGACATTGTATTGCTAAATCGTTTTGCTAAATTGCTGTTTATTCGGTCAACTACATTTCAAGTACATGGCCAAAAGGCGGAAAATTTACACCAAATTTGCACCCTCTATGGTTGTGGAGTTTGTAGTACAGGCAGTCCCAGTTTAAGAGTGTCCAACATATGGACAACTCACACTTTTCAAACACACTATTTTATTAACAATATGAGTTAAATACAATGGTTCATAATAATGAATTCAAGCACTTTGTGACGTGTAAACCGCACAGCTAAAGCAGTTTGTCGACTCGAAGTAGAGTACAGTACATTATATAGTTACTTTTGTTATCAGTGCATAATTATTATCATTACTATTATTATTACTTTTCTGATTTAACTACAGATTTCACTTAAAGACAGACATAGGCAACGTATCTTGTTCGTAACCTGGGGACTGCCCAGACAGATTATCAATCCCAATTATTTTGAGAGAGTAAGTCATTTCAAGAAAGTTTCTCATTATAATGACTCACGGGATCCTTTATTTCAATGGGCTTCCGTAGGTCTTATTATTGTTTTAGGTGTGCTACCAACCTTCTTACCAAATCGTGGGCATAAGTAAATGTTTGTATAGTACGAAAAGCCAACATCTGGATAAATGTTTACGCCCATCATCAAAAGCCCTGGTAATTATTGTGCATGCACTGTACAATTGCTGTGTGGTATCATGCAACCCCATACCTGAGGATGCACAATTTATGGCATTTATATACATTAACTTGGTGTTCCAACCCTAGACTGGAGCATAACTCTTGGAAAAATTACATTTAAAAAATTTGTTAAGCAAATATAATTTTTAAAGGCAAAAACCCACAATCCAATAATCTTAATGAATCTCCACAAGTGTGGGGATGCCAAAGAAAGCTTGCAGACCAGACTCAAGCACTTGTTTCCCACAAGCAAGGGTTTTGCAACAGACAAGATCAGATAAGATAAGATAAGACAAGATAGTAGATAATAAAAATATTGCTATAAAAAGTATGGGTTCAAAATCTACCCAAAATAAAAAAATAAATAAATAAAATAGCCAAAAAAAACTTACTTTTTCTCAACATCCTCACGATAGAATCAAAAATATTTCCAGACGGTGGAACGCCAATGTCTTTCATTAGCTAGTTCATGTTCACTTTACAGCTCATCACTCATCTTGTTAACAAACACGTCACACTGTCCATGAGTGATTAAGACAGAAAGGATGAAAGTGATTATGATTGGTTCGGAGAGCACACACAGCGCTCATGGAAAATGATTATGATTGGTTCAGAGAGCACATATAGAGATCATGGAAAAGCAGCAGAAAAGTGCAAATGCTTCATTTAAAAACATCAAGAAATATTTTTTAAAGTCAGACTTGAAATAAAACCTCAACACCGTGCAAAGAATCTTTATTCATAGGGACAAAGTGGCAAAGATACAATAATCCGCTGTCTCATTTAAATTGCAGTACATAGTAATGTAATGACTGACAAACCAAGGCTTCGCTGCTCCGGCAAGAAGAGGCAAGAATGTCCTTTTATTAAGCCCTTAAAAGGACTAACACTGGAATTAAACAACTATCAAACAATATATAACGGGGAAACACAGGGAGACCTGATGCCAAACTGTAGGGCACACAAATGGTTGGTAGTTTACACAATAATTAGAGACACCTGAGGATCAAACAGGATCCACCCATGACATGGACTGGGCACACGCAACAATCAGGAACACAAGAAGTATTCACAATAACATAAACAGGGGCTATTTACATTCTCCCAGCATGCTCCGGGTACAGTATTGTGTCGGTATTTTCAAAAACTATGCTGTTCCCACGTTTTGAAATTGTGGGCTTATTTTGTCACCATACTGCCTAAGCCTGGTAAGAACTCTAAAACTGTTCATAAAAAGTTGCCCCATTTCACTACACTGCTTGTATTTGTGTTTGTTGCAATAGTTCTGCCCACTATTCGTCTGGTGGAATATCATTGCTGTATGCACACGCTGACTGTGACCGTCTGCATCTGCAGACAGATGCAATATATACACAACAGTCCACATATGGACCACAGTGGCACACAGAAAAGTGAAGTTTGAACTAGGCATCAACATTAATGTTGCTAGGTGGTGATGTCATTATATGATTACATACAATTGATGAAACCAATCAATGGGAAAATTCATCATCAGCTTTTTAAAGCCTTTTTTAAAAATATATAACTAATTTAATGAAGTTGTCTGGGTCAGCACTTGTCTGGCCCTGTCTTTCCGTTCTCCTCCCTGTTCTTCCAGAAGGTGGTGCTGGCCATCTCGTCCTCCCTGTCTTGCTTTTCAGGCCCAGTGTGTATAAATCCCTAGTGTGTTCCCTGTTTATCAAACTGCCACATAGTTCGGTGGGTTGATTGTGCAGCACATAGGCTGTAACCTTACAGTCACGGGTTCAAAACCAGCCTCACCTGATTTGTTTAATTTTGGGGGCTTTGTTGCTTCTAGTGTGTGTTGCGTAATGTATTCAGTCCTCCTAGTTTCTAATTTTGGTGTATGTTAAGGTTCCGTAGTTTCATGACTGCTTTAGTGTAATCTGCCCCACCAGTTCCTTGCTTTCCTGAGTCCTTTTTGATTTGCTAATTTGATTATATGTTGCACCTGTTCCTTGTTTGCCCTGGTGTTCCTGTGTACTTAAGTGCCTCTGTCCAGTTCCTTAGTGACTCACTGAGTTTGTGAGAAGTTACTCTGTGTGTTAATGTAACTTGTGTTTCTTACCCTGTTCTATTTCCCAGTCTCAGTTTTGTAGTTGTGTTTATTTTATGCCTTTTTTAGTTGACTCCTAATTTCTTACCCTGTTTGTTTTTGACCCTTTGTGCTCCTTGATTTTGTGCCTTCCCCTCTTCCATTTTGTTAATAAACTCCTGTCTGTCATGGAGTTACCAGCTGATCGTGAGATTTTTCCCACCTGCGCCATCCCACGCCGTGACAGTTTGTTTTGGGCATTCCCCACAATGCACTTGAACCACAGAAATACCCAAAGACACTACATCATGATATTTTTGTAGTAGCAAGCAAAGTCCTACAAGTTTTTGTCTATCCCTAGAAATGAAAAAATACGTAAATATATAACAATTACATCGATATACATCTTTAATATAAATACCAATGAGTAATAATGAGACAACTAGATAAAAATAAATTTTAAAACTAATTTTTAAAAATGTAATGGTAACATATTTTATTTTATTTTGTAGCCATCTGGGAGTCATCATAATCCTGCAGAAAGGAATCATGTAAATGCCAGTATTTCTGTACTTTCTCAGTCAACCATTCATGAAACCATTCATTTTGTTATCATTCTTATCATAGAGTGTATGCAATCATTGTTTCAAAATCTATTGTTTCAATTTTCGATTGGTGTGTGGCCTCATACACAGCTCCCCTCTGATGAAAATGACATCATAATCACTTGCCGTGTTATGGTTCATGAAGAACGATCCACCCTTTTCATAGTCCTTGCGATGTGACAACTGAATGTGCATAGCATACAATGTCAATAATAATATTGCACATCGCCTAGCCCCAAGCTCTTATATAATTTGGAGTGAGTTTTCCCGTCACCCAGCCCCATCCAAAATCCATGCTATACTAATAATAAGGTAAAAACTAATATTACAATTCCATTCAGATGAATTGTATAGTGAAGCTTCTCCATCCTAATGAGTACAATCTACAGGATGACAGTTCTCACAACATAAGTGGTCACTGCATTGATTCATGAGAATGAAAATGATGGGAACCAGATGCTGTACATTTGCAGTACTCACCAGATGGCAAACCATTCTGAAGAAATGCCCGAGGAAGAGTTTTCCATCAACAAAACACCAAATAAAGGGATTTTACTGTTTTTGTGTCCAGCAGTGTTCCACATACCATACTTTACATGGTTATGTGTGTGGCTCTGTGGCTCTCTCTCTCTCTCTCATATATATATGTGAATATATATGATATATATGTGTGTGTGTGTAT
>JAODUD010000040.1:24451952-24470860 GCA_026784285.1 Stomatorhinus walkeri | reverse complement strand
ATATTAAATGAGCAAAGTGGTATATACATACACACACACACACGCATATATATACATATATATATACATACATACATACATGATCAATTTGGGAGAAATGTGAGGGGTTATTTATTTATTATATGCAAAAATAGTGAATTTAGCATATATGCATGATAAAAGTATATGTTAAGTTTTAACTTATTCTTGTTAAATATTTGTAACCTCTATAACCATGTGTACAAAAATCCAACAGCATTGATAGCATAAACTTGGCATTTCTTTGTATATGCATAGCATGGAATGTGTTCCCACTTAGCTCAGAACATCTATCTTCATTTAGATTTCCAACTAGTTATTTAATTTTTTAAAAACAGGTATAATAGTTGTGCTTCACTCTTCTTTGACTCTGCATTTCACTGTAAAATTTGGGTGCCATTCGCTTATATTAAAAATAATATATACCATCCAAATAAAAAAAAATATAAATATATTAATTTGTCTTTTTAAATTATATTAATTTCAATTTATAGTGTAGCCCGTAAAATATAGTTAACTTTAACAAACATTTTTTTTTATTTAATATATCTATTTGCATAATAGTAAAATGATCCAGACATGCGAGGTCTTGATAAATTAATGTTCTTTGTTTTACTAAGTAGACCTATAGGAACATTCTATATCCTACAATATGGGAGAAAACCTTTTTTAAATTATTATAGGAAATACTGGCCTAAACACAGGGCCAGTCTGGCCTAAACACAGGGCCAGTCTGGCCTATCAGTGATACAGGGAATCACCTAAGGTGGCAATTGATTAGGGAGTGCAAAAGAACAAATGAAAACACATCTTAGAAAATACTTTTGGTTGCATGCTGTGACATTACAGTCATGTATGTCAGTTTCAATAGTTCAGTACTTTTCAGTACTGAAACAGATGCTAGCTAGCTAGTTAGCAACCAGATACCCAGTGTTACTGAAATGTTTTTAATAAAAACTAATTAATAAATTTAGTTTTCTATTATTCTGGAGGTGGGGGGGGGGGGGGGGTGCGCACCGCAGAATCCTTCCTAGGGCACAAGAACTTGCAGTGCTAGCCAACATGGTCATGCAAAATATTCTAAGAGGTTCCTTCTATTCGAAGAAAATTCAGGAATTGCTACACCAAAACACTGTTATGCATAATTTAAGACTGCAACATCCGATTGGCCCCAAACTAAAGGCAGATTGACTAAGGAATCTAATGTATTTAAGTTTTCTTATTTTCAAAGGATGCATTTCAAATTTTTTATTTGCCGTTTTTAATAATTATTGCAGGTATGATAGTCACAGACCCATTTGCTGTGGTGTGACTTGCTGAAAAACCATCACCACCATGCATACTCAAATTTCTGTAGGAAAGACTGAATCATCCATTTTACGAAGTGCAACATCCGCAGCTGTTTTTCCTTCACAAAGATTTAAAAAATACAAATATATAAATATTTAATGGCCATTCTGTGATTTTAAATGTGTTTTTATTGGTAAATTTTTAATTGGTAAATAAAATTTGCTAATCCGTGTAATTTAAATATAGTAACTCGATACAACATATGTGCTTTTTTCCATAGATACTGATGGTTCAGAGATATTGATTTTAGACAAAAATCTAATGAAGGAGAAAGATATTTAGAGACCATGAAGCCATTCCATTATATATTCCATTTCCATTATTATTAGTAGTAGATTCCAAGACCATTCATGCACATCTAACATAAATCTACAGGAGCAAAATATCAATATATAAAGGTAATACATGATACATTATCTAATGGCAAACTCTTTTTAAGTGGTGACTAACGTTGGGCATTGGATTTGCATTTTTCACAGAAGTATCACCTAATGCTCTGCACTCCAGCCCACACCAACTCCCAAATAACTCAAAAAAATGAATAAACATATATTAATTTATCCAATTAGAAGAAGCTTTCTGAAACTCTTTAAAACCATCAAATCCATGAGGACTAGAGTATAAGAATGAGAAGAATTTGTGAATAAACAAATGCACGGCCATTTAATAAAACATTTACAAAACAACTACTACAGTATATAATAACAGTATATAACAATCCATCTTGGATTAATGCTAAAGGAATACAGTGGGAATAACCTTCAGTAGTACAAAAAAATTAATTTACCTACATGCAATTCACTGAAAAAATAGAACTTAAACATTTTATTGATGGATCCACACCCCAGTTTGCTACCTGAGCAACAAAACTTCAGGAAGATGCTACCACTGCTGATGTTCCTTCCACCTCTTTCCAGTTTTTATGGAGTCATTCATACCTGAACATCAGCAAACAGTAATTTTGACAATAAAATCCATTCATAAAGGAAAACATCCATCCATTTCTACACCCGCTTGTCCTACACGGGGTCGTCGGGGTCCAGAACCTATCCTGCGAGATATGGGCTCAAGGCGAGGAATAAACCAACACAAGGCGCCAAGCCATCATGTATAAACAATATATTTGAATATCTTTTACTCCAGCTAAACTAGTCATTTGTTCTAATCTTAATCCAGATTAATTTTCCAGTTTAACCTATAATTTAACACAGACAACAAAAATAAATCAGGTGCTTTCTGACCAGAACTGCATAACAGGATTAATATATACTGTACATTAATAATGATTAATCAGTGCACAAATTTTAATTTTCATTTTGAGATTCTGAATGGTAATGGTGACCATTGATCAAGCTTCTGAAGCCCATTCAATATAATTTATATTTATGATCTACATTTTCACATCCAAAAGCTATTTTCCCCAATATTTAAAATAGGACATCTTACTCACCAGAATAGTGAGATCCTGCTCACAAGTTTAAAATCAGATCTAATCTCTAAAATACTGAATTTAATACAGAATACTTTTGATTTGAATTAGCAGAAATGTGATTAGTTACTGTTAATAAAGAAAATTACTACAGTTACCATCTGCTTGTAAAACCTCTTGTTACTGTCTTCCAACTACCTCCAGTTAATGACAAGTTCAACAAAAACAGAAATTCAGTACAATCGAAACAACATAATTTAAACATTTTCTTTAAACTTCTATATTAGATATGCGCTAGTGAAAAATGATTACTTTCAGACAGCATGCATAACCTGTATTAGGTGGTTTTGCTCTTCACAATGCAGTATTTAATCATCACACTTTATTTGCTCAAGGCCCAAGTATTCAAACAAAGACAATTGCTACACCCTGTCAGGAGCATCTCTTCATCAGCGAGAGCATTACAAGTTAAAAATTCCACGTCTTTTCCAAAATAGACCATAAAATTCTTTAAAAGGGGTGTTTGAGTAGTGCTGGTACCTTCCAAATGCATGGTCGGTCAAGTGTGGCTTCTGAAACCTGACACCAAGTGTCTTATGAATTTGACACTTCGAAACTATGGATCTTCACCTACCTGTCAGATGTGCAGGTAGTAGAACACAAACATAAAAGATACAGTAAAACTATGAATAACATTTCTCCTTTTAAACGCAGCCTAAAAAAAGATGTCAAGCCAATAAAATTTAGTAAGGAGTTTTTATTCCGTTCCATAAATTTAACAATGCTTGCACTTCATATCATATAACGACTATAATATTTTAAGAAAAACATTTATGTCTGCTGAGATAAGGACAGACAAGTCTGACATATATAAACTCCTCACCTGAGTAAAATGTGCACATATATTCCTATTGCCAGTGAGGTAGTGACAAAAATGTTGTTGAGCCAGCAAGTTAGGACACCCTGGCATGTGACATTAGAATCATGTTAAGTGTGAAATTATTGGCATAATTGAGTGATACTTTTGAATTAAAACACATTCTAATGGTATCATTTATAGTTACTATTGAAATATAATATAATAAAATAAAAATTTTAAAATTCTCCAAACTTCGGTGATAAAACTATTCAAATTAATGATTTGATTCAACCAATATAGGCACAAATTATATATTATTTTTACAGGTAAAACTTAAAATAATATTTAAATCCATATGTGTTATACATACAGACAATTGAATGAAGGCAAAGACAATGGTTTTACACAATCACATACAAATTATTTTGTAAATTTTTGGAAAAACAATGAACTATTTTATCATTTTAAAAAAGTTTTAACAACTGGTTAATTTATAATAGACAATCATTTATTCGTAGTTAAGTCTTAAATCTGTTCATGTTTATGTTAAATTTACAGTTTAATACCCAAAGCAGTACATTGCTTCTTAAGTTGCTTTTTTGCTTCAATAAAACAACCATACATCCATTTCAATCAGTAAGTAAAACTGCAGTAACAGGAAACAACTGCGCTAAATAGACAAATATAATAATAATATATAATAATATATCACATACATAATTCCCAAAATAATTTGAATGTCTTTACATACTGTATATGGATCATATGTTAAAGGTGTGTTCACAAACAGACCCGACTACACCCCTATGCTTTATACACTTTCAATAACGGTTTCCGTCAATACACCAAACCCACAGTAACCTGCGCTAAACTAGTGCGATGACCTAATGACAATAATGATATGTACGTTCAGCTGGTAGCCGACGGCACGCCTACATCAAATCGCAAAACAGGACTGGTTTACCTATGAAAACACATCGCTTCGACGCACCGCGCCGCGTCTCGTATTGTTATTATTATGATTCTTTAATGCAGTCATTCGTAAGTCATTTGCGACGTAGCGCGCCTATTGTCGCGTAACTTAGAATGGCGCGTCACAATGAAACAAAGAATCAGTCGAAGTTCTGTTTACTCCGAGTAGCTACTGCTGCCTCGCGTTTTACAAAAACATGATTATCCCGTGACTAAGGTTTGTGCCAACTTCATGTTACCAGAACACATTCACACACTAAGCATACGTGCTCACGCAAACTTGCAAAAAAAAAAAAAAACATCCCCGATGTCACGCCGTTAATTATGCCTGTTTACACCTCACCTATAGTAAAGTTACCAAACATCGATGTTACGAAGTGCTTCAGAGGTGTACCTCTGTGTGCTTAGTCCCCCTTTCCAGTAATTTAATGGACAGTGTAACATGCAAAATAAAAATAGTCTTATATCGATATAAAAGTCATATTAAGACACAAATCATAGTTTACAATCATGCTCGTTCTCGTTCTAAAATATTCTGTGAGATAGATACAGTATGTGCTGCACTCCTTGGTAGCTGTCAAATACATGAGATCGTATAAATTGCTTGATATGACGGGAAATAACATAGAAAACTTCAACTTAAAGCTGCAGGTAAAAGTTATTGTAGAGAACACGGACGCAATAGCGTTCAACATTAATATAAATACCCTATAAATGAGTTATAATACACAATATCACTGTTACCATAAACACGGCTGCAAAGGTGTAGTGAAAGCCTGGAATTAGTTGAATGCCAAGCAAACAATAATTAATGCGATTCCAAATTATTAAAAGACGGTGAACAAAATATGCCTCAATCTCAATCCCCATCTAGTTCACAGTTTCGTCGGGATTCTACCTTACGACTGAAAACATGCAATACTTAGCTGGATAACTATAAGTTACTGGCGGAAACTGACGATAACTTTTCAAAGCAAACCCTGTACCGCTGCCATACACAGTGACAGCACCTAGCCTCTACACCGCAACAATGACTCTGGCAGCCTCTCACTCCATGCACATTCTCCATGAGGGCAATTTCTCCTGCATAATAAATAAAAAAAAACTTACTTTTCCCTGGCTTGGCTGTCGGACGGTACGTGGTTACTCTTGCCTTTGGCGTACATGCTTGCAGAGAGCTCCGATTGTCACACACCTGTCAACTCATCACAGCCTCCTCGGCCACAACCCCGTCACCATGGCGACACACGGAGCGTCGCTTTCCATTGGGTGTTCCGCTGTTAGAGGACGCCCATTGGCCGTGATGATCGCCATGACTGACTGATACTTAGCCCCGCCCTTCAAAACAACTTCCCCTCCGCGAGGCGGCCGCGCCGCGGTCTTTCTCCGCTGCACTGCCGCGCTCTCGTTCCACCCGCCTTGGTCGGGCTGCTTTCTCTCCCGAGCTCAGACACACAAGCGCGGACAGTCACACGCATACTCTCTCCCACCCTCCTTCCTTGTCCTCCTCCCTCATAACAAGGGGGAATTTGAAACCGTCTGAGGATTTTTTTTTTTAAACGACTGGCTGTTCCTTTAACAGACAATCACACCCTGTAACGATATATTGTCAACGCGGCGCACTTAAAAACTATGAAATTCCTGTCGATTGATATGGGTATTTAGACGAAGTCGAACCTGACAAATAAGTACTCTAATATCTTGTGTATTGCTTAAGTTAAATGTAGTATCTAAATGTCATGAACGGCCATGGATTTTATGGAAACGGCACGATTTTCGCAAACTATCCACAAGCCACCATTTTACTATCTTGCCTGGGATATGAAAAAGCCACAGAACTTAATTGCGCTGTTGTATTTCAATTTTTGCCGTGTTTAAGCTCGACGTCTAAACGTTTTTTACTTGTATTATTTAATATGCATTTAACAAATATTGTGGTTTTCTTGTTAATGGAGTCTTCTAATTAACGCAGCTGTTACACTTAGGATGTTTGATGGGCATTATATCTCTTACTCATTTATCCACTAAGTACCACAGTCGATTGTTGCTAATAAATGACAAAAGCCATTTTTATCCCATTACCAGCACTAGTATATAAAAAAAACTACACAGCTGAAACTATCCCCACATCTGTACCTCAGACCTCTAAATTAACTATATTCTATCAGGTTTGTCATTCATATTTTATTACAGAGTTGCATGCTTCCCCCTTCTTCCTAGGACATTTCTTGGAGAGTGTTTGATTAGCACAATCTTTCTACAGAGTTCAGGTCCAGGCTTCTACTGACCCACTCAAGGACATTCAGCTTCCTGTTGAAGCTGCTCTAGTGTTTCTTTGACTATGCTTGAGTTACTACCTACTACCACCATGGTGTGTGGTAGGGGTAGAATGTGGAGCTTCTTTGTTAACTTTGCACTTTGGCGTATCCCTTTTTATTCAGATGGAAGAAATCGAACTTGGTTTCATTAGACAATTTAATCTTTAACCATACGATCACAGAGTCTGCTGTATGTTTTCTTACCACTTCAAAGCTTCCTTTCATGTGATTTCCCCCTTGGGACTTTGTACTATCTAGCTCCTCTCTTATAAAGGGTGCATCTGTGTCCAGAACAGGGTCTCCAATCTCACTTGGGATGATCACCGGATCCTTATTCACATCTTTAATTTCTTTCTTGTCCTACTGCTTTATATACGTGGACAATCTGCTCGGTCTTCATTGTTTAGTTTCTTCTCATATTCTGACATGCAGGTATACTATGCAGGTTATTATGACAAGCAATTTAGCTGCCTATAATTCAGCTCAATTTGGACTGTTACGACAAAGGGGTTAAATATTAATAATACCAAGAGTTTTAGGTTTTCTATAGATTCTTGTTACACAATAATCCATGCATTTATTGTGAGCCAAGAACCACACAGCACAAGACAGACGACTTAGTCACACATGACAGGCAATTTAAAGATATCAATTCACCTGTCCGTGTTTTTGAACTGAAGGAGGAAATCCACACAAAAGGAGGAAAGACAATCTCTGCAAATGGAGCCAGGGAACTGAACCCAAAACCTTGAACGTGTGACCAGAGTGCTAAAAAGTGAATCATGCCGGAAGAACAATAAAAAATGTATTAATTAATTGCCATGTGCACTGCAACTATAGAGCTCAACTGTGACTTACATCTTTCCTGAAATGGAATGTATATTTCATACTTCTATAATAATCAAAATATTTTGAAAGCAATATTTATCCTCTGAAGAGAACTTTTCCTGGGTCATCAAACATATGACACTGTTGACACCTTTGGTGTTCATAAAGATGGCAAACTATAAATGATCAGGAACATTGTTAAGAATAAAATATGTGTGTTTCCAATAGATATTGGGAAGTTATGGTTTGGCATGATAACACTTGAAGGCAGAGATTAGACCTCATTTGCACTACAGATAACTTAAAGATGCAATTTAATGCAATTGTAGGAATATAGACTGGGGAGGGAAGCCAGAGTACCTGAATAAAACATGCAATACAGAGGGAACATAAGGACACACATAAGGTGAGGGTAGGATTCAAACAGTGATACACTGTGCCACTAATATGTTCTTGTAGTAAATAATTTCAAGTTGCAATAGATTGTGATAACAGGAAACAAACCTTTATCCTCAAAATTTAAAATCCTTCATTGTACTTTAATTGTGTAGTAAATGAATATTACAGTATTATTGAAAGATTAAGATAACATTAAAATCTTGTTTATGAAACACTCACGTTTACTGTTTTCAAAAGGAACTACTCTATAATTGTCTAAATGAGGCATATATTTTAAAAACAACACATTCTACTTGAGAATGAATGTATAACACAATGAATGTATAACACTGTCAGTTTTAGAATAAGTACTTTAGGGCTTATGACCTTGATAATTATCTGCATAACAGGCAAATGCTTAGTATGGTTGAGTTTGGCCTTACAAACATCTGTAGTAAAAGTAGCAAAACATGATTCATGATATACTGGTAAATTATTTTAACAGGAACATTTTGCTGACTAAAAATGTGTAGTATTTATAGAAATTTAAATGTCTTCCAAGCACAGTCCTAACAAATATTGACCCCTATGGCCACTGAAATAAGCTCAGATGCAACTCTATGTTAACAAGATGATTTAGAAAAACTCAAAGTTTTTGAAAGACTTGGATCTAGGAAGGGCTGTAAAAAGATTGTCATTGATTGTACCTTGGAAAAAAGAGTAGGAAGCAGGTGATACCAAATCTGGTTGCAGTAATCTTTTGCACACACCTATCTGCAGGAAAGTTGGGGATATGGGAGACATGGCAAGTATTCATTGCTCCAGTGAGAAATAAATTGCCAGAGCTAGATACAAAACATTCTGTCTAGCATAATTCCCACAGCACTTTGCTAATGTAACTTCATCCATATTTTGAAGCATAATGGCAATAGTAATGACAACCTGAAATCTAAATAAGAGTGCGTGCTTTTAGAACACTCTCCACACACACACACGCATGCGCACACATACAGGTTTGTAATTATATCTTTGTGGGGACTCTCCATTCATTTGTATGGGGAAAATTCTAATCCCAACATTATAACCTTAACCCCTACCCAGTCCTAACCTTAACCATAAGTAATCAAACAAAATATGAGACTTTTTATCATTCACAGACCTTTGTGGGTACCCGAATTACAAACCTGTGTGTATGTGTGTTTGTGTGTGTGTGTGTGTTTGACTGTGTATAACCTCTGATTTGTCTGTGTATATGGAATTTTCCTGGATTTGTATCAGGCTTCCTCCCACAGTCCTAAGGCATGCAATTAGAGTAAATGACACTTCTCAGCTGTTTGTTGTGTGTGCCATGTGCTTGACTGGCATGTAGTCCTGGTTCTATCCCAGCCTTGTGCCCGATGTTGCCTTGCATGCCTTCCAGGGGCCCTGTGACCCTGTCCAGAATAAGCAGTCGGAAGATGAGGAAATTCCCCATGAAGCAAACCTGAAATGTATATACAAAAACAGGGTATTGTAGTGGAAGGGGGTGTGTAGAAATATTTTGCACAGCAAAACACAATTAACAACATATTGAAAGTGTTACTCTGTGACAAACAGAGCACTGAGCTATCAGTAGAGAACTAATAGCCATTCCATAGACCTATTGTTGGGAGAGAAGTGGTCATTCGTGAGTAAGAAAATGTGGACTGAATACATTATAACAATATGGCTTTTTTTGTAAAAAATCAAAAGGATACACATGGGATTCATATTAATGGCCACTGTTTCTGAAAATACGAAATAATCATGAAATAAGTCTGAATTTATCATTTATAATAATAAAATCTCATTTATAATCTTAGCACTACTTTTATTGAATGACTTTATTGAATGTTCATAGCATTAAATTTTGTTCTGGAAAATCATTCACTTGAGATACAGAAATCTTTATCTTTATATTTTGGGGAAGGGAAATTAGACAAGTTATTACAGCTTTTATGTCTGTCTTTTGAATAGACATCTGTATTTTTTGTCGCTGAATCTTTAAACTGAAAAGTCACTTGATATGCATACGACAGTAAGTGTCATTGCATTGTGTATGTGCCTGGATTTACTCTTTGTGTGCACCATTGTTTTTGTGTATGGTGTTATTTTGTGTGTATTAATGTTTAACAGTGGATGTGGCATAATTTAATTTCACTACAGTCAGATGACAAGTGAGATTAACAACATATCATCACTGACAGTCAGAGACGAGGTGACTTCAAGTTCATTAAAATTATACTCCAGCTTCTCCAATGATGTGACCCTTCTCCAAAGAAGCTGTTCAGATATGAACCTTGCTATATGTACCCTAGCTGTAGGTAAATGTACCTTTAAAGATACAGAAATGGATGCTGAAGAACATTTTTGTACCATTGGGGGTAGAATATTGCTGTTTATTCCTTGGGGAACAAACTTGTACCAGAACTGTACCCTTTGTTCTGACAGTGTAATATAATATAATATAACATAATAAATTGCATTCTCCATGGTGTTCATGGTGTGCTCCTGACTTGTGTCTAATACTGCTTGGGATCCACTCCTGGCCTCTGGAGCCACTCTAACAAGCAACTGAAAGATGGATGGATGGATGGGTAATAGCAGTGTATAGACAATATTATTGCATTATGAAAAATACATCAATGTTTTCAGATTCTAAAACCTATTTACACTTAATATCTACTGATTATGTTTCTTTAGTCAATTATGTATTTGGGGTAATACCAAATGTATTAATTTTACAGATAAGTAACCAGTCTGATGAAGGAAAGTTTACAGTTGTAGTCCATGAAGATGTTTAATTTCCTTTTATGTAATCTCTTTTTTTATCTACTGAGCTTCCTTAACCCCATCAGACAAATCTGAGAGAGTGTGTCGCTATGTTCCCCAAACACACCACAGTACAATAACTGCATTTCTTAATACTATCCATGACAAAGAGCCATCCTAGGCTCAGGTGAGCACTTAATACTGCTAGCACCAGATTATGTGAAATGTTTGCATCGCTACATTTAATAATTTTGTCTTTCAAAATCACATTTCTTCTGAAATTACACTGCAGAACAAATGAATAAGAAAACAGTAGCTGTGGTGTGAGCAAAAGAAGATCATTTTCACTAAGCTTCTCCCTTGTTCACTCTCGCACTCCTCTCCCTGCTCCCTCCTTGCCTGAGCTCTGTGTGTGAGCTGAAAAAGTGACCCGCCACTGTAAAATGAGCATAACTTTCCACTTATAAAGAAAGTAGCTTCAAAATATGTCAATGTTCCTGGTGCAATATCACTGGCTAATGTATTGGGATCTAACATGTAACTCCTATTTTTATTACAATGCTCAGTCCTAGTGACTGAAAAAAAGCTTTTTGTTTATCTAAATAACCTGTATTTGTTCAAAAATACCCATGTTTGCTTTCTTCTTCTAATGGTAAACAAAGCGGAACTCAAAAAGTGGACCCCCATTTTCATAACGTGTAATGTCATGAAACATCTTTAAATCCATTTGTCATCACTCACAAGTAGGAACAGTCCCATATTTTTTTATAGTATGCATGGAAAGCCTGTAATGTTTACTCTAGAGTCTCTTTCTTGAACAATACAGCCACCCCAAAGCAATTAAATTACAGGATATGATTTCCTGAACATTTATACAGCACAATATAGAAACATAAAATTTAATTGCAGATCCTGCTAAGATTCATTATTACACCATAGTGAATGTCAGCAGTATTCCGTGACAAAGATAAATTATCCCCTTACTGGGATCCCTGGAAGATTTCTGTTTTTAATCCAATATTATGTCAGGCAAATAAGAGGCATTGCAGCTATTTTCATTTTTTTGCAATGTAAATACATACCATTTTTTATCATTCTATTTTTTGTATGTTTTAATCAGTGCACAACACTGTATAACAGACCTTTGAAAATAGAATTCTACGGTGAAAATGATCTAATTACATACTGCATGGTTTTATCGAAGAAACTCATTTTGAGATTTTGGTGGTGTTTTGGAAGAGACATTCTGTGTTTCTCAAATAAGGAGCTGTTGAGATGATCACATCTGTTGGTAGAAAAAGACTAAAAAAAGATTAGTTTTGGTTAGAAAAACATCAGTGTCTGACTTGAAGAATAAAGGTCTGTAATATAAGACCCCTAGTTAAACCCGAGTCAATGATCAGATTGTTAACAAATTATTTGCACCAAAAAAAGTAGAATAAGAAATTAACACCATTCTGGGCAAAGGGGATGCAAAGCCATAATTCAGTTATTTAGATACACATTATACTACTTCTTCAATTGTAATAATATTAATAACATTAATGAAACATGTCTGAGAATGTTTGTGTACTTTGTAATGGTGAGAGAAATTAAAATGTGTTGCTAATTTGGATAGAATTCATTGTAAAAGAGATTATCTAAATGACCAGCTCGCTTAGTGCTGCTGAGGTACTCCACTATGAAGGACAGGGAAGAATTTGTTTTATAATTTCTTTCTTGACCCTAGTAATCAGTCTTCCTAAGAACGTTTTTTAAAGAGGCCTATTTCTGAGCTTATAGGTGTTTGTGGTGTTTAGTAAAACTTCCAATAATCTGCACTTTATATTAAATGATCGGTGTGCATTGAACCTACAAAATTTACAGACAGTATCTTTGTTGTACATATAACTGTAGAAATTGTTGTACTGATAAAAAGTTTTTTTTTTTCTTTAAGGTGTCAGTTTTCAAGTGTTTTTCTCCCGCAGAAGCTTATCGGAAGGCCCTCTCTATTTTTCAGTAATTTCCCACCGAGGGCATCTTGAAACTGTCTGTACTGAATAGCATTTGCTGTTCCTTCATCTCCCCTCTGCTAATGATATCCCGGAAGTATTCAGGCAAGAAGCAGTACTTTAACCTGAACATTTAGTTTCTGCATTTCAACTCTGAACCATATTTCTGCAGGTGGTGTACATGTCATGGCCATGAATCTCATGGATCTGCAAAAGAGACTGTTGCGTCCCAGGGCATCCAAGACAGGGCATATATTATATTAACTGTCTTTCCTACAAAATTAAATATAATGGCATACATTAGTTCCCTTAGTTTACAATCTTTATAAAGTGACATAAATAGGCTGTTCACATGCTTTAACTATCATGGAGTGTTTTTAAGTGCTACCTGAGGGAATAATTAAATATTATACCAGCTTTAGGTTTTGTGTATGTTTGGTGTATAATCAGAAGTTTACTATGATTTCTCAGTGTACGCAAATTTTGATGTGGAAAGTAACATTTCTGATCCAGAGTTGAACTGAAAATACTGAATGTCAAATATGAATTAAATATTACAAATGTGTAATGTACCCTATTTGATTTTCATTCTAGCTAGTAGAAGTGTTGACTTAGTATTTAAATTGTAACAGAACAAGCAAATGGAATTATAGTATTTCTTTGTATTGTCTTTGAATATTTTCCCACTGGCTGTATTGATACAAGATAGAAGACGTTACATTAATGTACAAATGATTTGCCTGTCTTTATTAAACACACATTATTTTTAGAATAACTTCATTGATTGGTTAATGGGTCTTTGCATTGTTTTTGGCCTGCACAAGACTTTGGTTCTTCCTGTACATGATATAATGCAAGCTCCAGTGCCCAAGATTTGAAGGAGGTCCAGCATTTATTATTTTCCTGACAAAGTGCTACACTGCTTTGTCAGTTTCTGGCTGTGAAGTGTCTGGTATAATATAATATTTGACCATTTAATTCAATGTTGTAATTTTAAAATTGACAAGCATAATAACAAAAATTAAACTGAAATCCACTGTCTATTAAAATGTAGTTTACATATCTTATTCTAAATTGTGCTTTGGCTATAGTTTAATAAACATAACATCTTGGACTTTGTTTCCATTAAAGCAATCCTGATGAAAATTTAATCTGTCAACAAACTTTCTTAAACTGTTAATTTCATTAATGTATAATGTTGCATAAATGTTATTTTAATAGACTTTTAAAAATGATTGTTTAGAGTGGAATTACAATCAACACATTTTAAGAACTGACAGTTTGGTTGATGTCTGTGCTTGTCTTTTAAATTAGATTCTGTATTTGAACTAGTAATTGTATATGAGAGTACATACTAAATGAATACTGAGTTATCACAAGACTCCATCCATCCATCCGTCCATCATCCAATTGCTGATCCAGCAAGGGTCACTGGTGGCCTGGAGTCAATGCCTTATAACGTACAAGACTGGTGTATACCCTTGAAAAGATGCCATTGTATCACAGTGCAAACACACACACACACACATATTCACACAAAATCACATACTATGGGAAATTTAGAGACAAAAATAAACATAACTGCATGTTTTTGGACTGGGTATCTGGAGGAGGCCTGAAAAATAAGGGTCGAGCATGTTAACTCCTTGGTTTGCCAATTCTGTACTCGGGGGCTAGAGAAGACAAAACCAGATGCCTGGCTACACATCCAATTATAGTCGTTTTCTTTTCTGGGGGGTGTATTTCCCCTATGCTGACACCAAAATAGTTGGATTTTTCCCCCTTTTGTCACCCCCTGCTGCTTTTGTTAATCCCATCTCCATTTGTTCCCAAATAGAAATCCCTATTGCACTGTCCCATCCCTGTTTCATGCAGTTCAGTTCACCCTCCTGCCTGAAGCGATTCTCAAAACCATATAAATTAGCAACCAAATAAATTAGTCATAAACTTAATTTTAGACTAGGAACGATTATTTTATGTGGTTCCTTTACTGATGTTCTGGGCTCCATTTTGAATTGTATTTTTGCACATTACTTTTTATCTATGAATTATATTCTTTAAATGATGGGCTAGTGTCTTGTCCTGGGTATGTTCTGTATCCTGCTCCAGACCCTGTGTCCATTACACATATTCCTAAATTGATATTGGACAAAGTGCATATAGAAACATAAGCACAAATATTTACCTAATGAAAATTCCAGTTGTAATTATAATATACGTGTCACGATCCATGGGGAAGCAGGCGACTGAAGCTGTGAATATGAACAAACGGGCTTTATTAACAGACTCCAAAATACACGTAATGACATGACACTACAATGACCGGACTGGGGAAACAAACGTAAACGCGGACTAAATATACAGGACTCATGACAACAATCAGAAACAGCTGTGAAACACTGGGAATCCACATGAGGTTAACGAGGGGGGCGTGGCACAAGAAGATTAGCACGATCGGGGCGTGACAATAGGTACTGGTACCACTATGGCTCTAAGGCCATGCAGCCCCAAACATAAGGGCTGGTTCTGGAACATACACCCAGGATGACCTAGTCAAACAGGGCTTTCCAGTCAATCCTACCCCTCAGCAGACCAATGAGTAGACCGCTTTGGTTGATGACATTTGCCCCAAGCAATACAAGCAATATATACCCCTTAACCATACTGATCAACACCCAGTCCACTATCAAACCTGAGAACTTTGCTGGACGCAAGCCAATGCAAAGTTGAAATGACCTCAATAGTGATTACGTATTAACCTTCATGCTGGGCTCTACAGCGATCTGGATGAAATTCTACTTGGCAGGCACTGCTGATATCGGCACCATAGTGATGGACTTACTTGCCAACCTAGAAGTAACTTACCTGTCACAGCCCCATCCTTTCTAGGAGGAAAACAGATGGGCAGATAGTAGCAGTTAGAGTAGCCATTAGAGTGGCAATGATCCAGTATAGGGCTGTTCTAACCATGCACTCCATCCATTAAACTTAGCTAACATTAAACAGCTTAATACTGCAAGAGCCTGGAAATACAGGGCTTCTTTTACATTGAAAGCTAATGCTACCTATATAGCCAGTTTCTCAGAGCCAATTTAAGGTACTTTTCTACCAATGGCAGCCATCATAGCATCCCAAAGAAACTGCATTGACATTCATTGCTGTGCCTGTTTCAGAGACGGTGTAACCCATCCTCGTGTCAAAACTGGATCTCACCAAGTTGATAGCAAGAGCAAAGAAGAAATCAGAGACCAGCTAGAAGCCCATTTACCTCTAGCCCACCTCTATACTACCTACAGCTGCTGGAAGGTGGCATGTGCTTGCTTTTTCCTGCTAGTTGGTATTTCATTTTTTTGGGTTTTTTTTCTACGATAATATGATACTAAAAGTTCTTTGCAAGTTTATATAAAGGTTCAAGATTTATTTTTCTCTCTTCATTGTGGTTTATTCATAATGCAGCAGACGCAGCAAGGGAGATGGTCAGCCTGGTTCTTGTGGTGGCAGAGTCCCCTGAGACTGCAGCACTGGAGTTCACTGTAGTGTGATTGGAGCTTTTACAGACAAACACAAGCAGATGCCCAGTAGCATCGGATAAGGATGATGAAACCACATCAGGTCCCTCTTACGAGAAAGGGATTCAAACACAAACACCAGACCTGGTTTGGGAGAGAACACCCTGCAAACCAATGGACTTTGATCTCAATCTCTCTGCCCCTCTTGAGCCACTGACCATGCTGTATTTGAGATAGAAGCCAGGACTGCCAAAAATTCCTTTGGATCCATCAGTGGCATAGTTAATTAACCTGCCTAGCCATGTGGCAAACACTGGCTCACACAAAGGGAGAGCCGTGGAAAAGGACAGTCTATGGGTGGATTTTTCTTCATAATGGACATAAGTGGACATTGAAATGTAACAATGCAAAACAAATACCATCTTGTTTTTTGTAACAATCACTTCATCTTTATGCAGAAACAAATGCATGTTCAATAAGTAATTATTCTCAACAATTAATATAACCCAGATTGCAGATATATTAATGGATGCATGTTTAATCTCATTTGCTCACTTATTTGCTGTCTTGTTTGGCACAATACTAGCCAACCAGAGTGTCTGTCCACCCATCTCTATGGAGAATAAATATCACTAAGCAAAGCACTACCCCAGACACCTTGGCATTAGTGTGCGTACTTGCTGTCATTGTGGCAGTGTTTAATGTGTGTAAATGTTGTTTAGATGGCGTTTTGCATAGGGAAGCCGCTAGCTTGTCTCTAGTTTATATAGTTACAGATTAATCTGCTTACTTCTCCAAAACCAATCCTTCTACATCACTGTTTCCCTAGTTCTCATTTTAGGTCATTCATTTTATTTACTGTTTTTGTTCATGCATTTAACCATCTGTTCGTTTATTTTATGAATTTTCTTTCATTCATTCACTTAGCTTCTTTGTACTCATCATATTCTTACTATATATCTTTTCTCGGTCATTTATAGTCTTCATTATCATAGTAGCTGATGATAATATCATTAGTATTATTCAGTATTCATTAGAATTGCTCGTGGATTTCATGCCACTGGAATTCATTTTATTAAAACTGTGTCTTCTTTGTGCTTACAAAAAGAAACGGTATAAGTTATCAATCTCACAAAATTCTTTCAGATGAGTCAAATGATACTTCCTTCAGATGATATGAATAAATATAATTATGTGCAGGGATCATTTTCACACTGTTAAGGTGAAATTCCTAACCTGATACTCAAAAGTAATAAAAGGTAACTGAACTTGTATCATGTTTAACATGTGACCAGAACCCACTACTACACTATTCTATGTTGTCTTGATGCTTTATTATTATTATTATTATTATTTTTAAATAGAATTTAATTTTATCTTTGTTTAGTTTGGTATCATTTATATTTGGTTTGGAAAAAAAATAAAACATGAAAGATGTAAATTTTTAATTACCTACTATTCATGTTTGGAGTGTTATGCAGTTTTTGAATTTTTAGTACTGAAATAGACCGATGTCCGTGGATCTTTGATTCTTGTTGGAATATCTTTTATCTGGAAATCTGGAAAATAAGTAGAGCTATGGCAGGAAGAAATTGTTGCTATTGACATTTGATCTTGAGATTCTGGTAGACATATAATTCTGAGATTCTGAGACAAATAATTGATTTCCTGAAAATTTACAATAAAACCTTGAAGCGGTTCTCTCAAGTGAGATGTTTCTTAAAATGGCCCATGTTAAAGTTTTTTGTTCTCAGCTTCAAAAAATAGTGCCAGCTCATACTATTTCTTTGATATCCTAGTTTCATGAGATAACACAATGATTTACTGCTAATGAAATTAACGTTTGAGTCCAATCTGTTGTCCTTTAATGGTCTTACATGTGAAACCAAAAAACACGATTGTTTAAGTCAGCTTCATAACACTGTTTAATAGCTTTGATTTGACATGTTTTGCATTCACTTTGCATGTCTGCAACACTTTTCCTGGTTGGGAAGCGGTCACTGGAGTCTCAGGCAGCACAGGACACAGTGCTGTGATGCTTGTCCATTACAGGGCATAGACTCACACAATCATTCTATATTGGCAAGTCAGAGATATCAATTAGCCTGTCTCTGGATTGCAGGAGGGAAACAAAGTGCTCAGCGGAAACACATTAGACACAGGTAAACATGCCAACTTGCCCACATATAGAGCAGAGGCTGCAACCTCAGCCGTGGTGCAGGGGTGCTGCTAGAGAGCTCCCGCAGAGGCCGCACCCTCAGCCCTGGTGCAGGGGCGCTGCTAGAGAGCTCCCGCAGAGGCCGCACCCTCAGCCCTGGTGCAGGGGCGCTGCTATAGAGCTCCCGCAGAGGCCGCACCCTCAGCCCTGGTGCAGGGGCGCTGCTAGAGGGCTCCCGCAGAGGCCGCACCCTCAGCCCTGGTGCAGGGGCGCTGCTAGAGAGCTCCCGCAGAGGCCGCACCCTCAGC
>JAODUD010000040.1:24426335-24442788 GCA_026784285.1 Stomatorhinus walkeri | reverse complement strand
AAGAAGAAGAAGAAGAAGAAGAAGAAGAAGAAGAAGAACGCACTGGTATTCAATGATTCTATAAAAATTATTTGTGGAAAAAATGCCAAAATATTCCATCAAGAATGAAAAAATCTGTTTAATTTACTTTCAGTATGTGTAATTAATTTAAGATCTAAATAGGTTGATTGAAGATACTCCATACACATTGGATCCTAGGATTATAATTGAGAAGCAGCGATTTCAGATAATGTGATTAAACCAGGATCATGATAATTTTTATCATTATAACAAAAAATGTGCAATTGGAAATCTGTATGTTTTTATTCATTAATTGGAAAATGTAACCATATTGCTAATCCTTAATCAATGACCTTTTGTATGTAAGGAATATTTACATAACGGTATTCTACTGATGGTGGATAATATATACTTGATTTATTTAAGAGCTGTTTTAATTAATTGTTTTTTATGCAATTGTCTTAGCTCCTAAATGAATTTTAAATATCCTGTCTCCAGCTGTTAAAAAATGTCTAACACCAGTAAGGTTCAGGGGTCTGACAAATGCAAACATGTTTTTCCCAAGATTTCTGTGTTTTACCTCTTTATACTACATGCTTGTAGGTTGTGTGGATATATGCAAATGCACAGATGGAGCTGAGAGTACAATGCCATCATTTAGTCCCGTATGATTTTAAGGTGAGACACTCAGGCAGATGGAGGTTTTACGGAACACTGCACTAGTCAGTATAGAACCAATATAGAAAAACTCTTTCTGTTTCTGTGTCGGTTTTGTTTGTGTAGCTTTCTGAAAGGGTGTCTGGGACTAATATTGCATTCTAGATGAACTCGTAACTTGCAAATTCCAAGTTCCTAGTCAAAATTTTCAAATGGAACACCCCTAAAATCAGAATACTGACTGGTGAACTCGGAGGAATTGACACAATCCTCTGCACCGAATCCAAGATGGCTCCGCCCTTTATCAACAGAAGTTAAAACTGTAGTCTTAAATTGTTTATTAGCAGCTATGTTTTATTTGTTGGTTATTAAATCAGCCGTACACACAATACTGTCCAACTGCTATCTGTGGACATGTTGCTGTGGAGTTTTATATGCAAAACACCAAGTAATGTGTTGTTATCAACTGATATCACTAACAATGGCTAACAATTAACCAGTTTAGAACTGGATTTCGTATGTTGGATAATTTTTGTTTTTTTTGAAACAGCTCCCTGGTATTGCTAAATGGCCTTCCGACTTGCTGTACCAGAATGCTGTTAACTCGTGTAATGTCATTTCCAGTTCCAAGTTCCAACTTCTGAGGTAAATAGAATGCAGCATTATTCTGTGTTTAATTAATGGGATAACCCCCCATTAACTTAACCTGGAATACATCTTGGACATTCAGGTTTATTGGAGTGTTTTTTTCAATGGTTTTATTGCAACCACAAAGACTTCTGCTGGTGGAATCATTTTAATCTGATCACAACACTTTAAGAAATAAAAATATACATTCAATGATATCTAGGGTAGCCATGAAGTTCCTCCTCTGACATTATATTTACAACAGACATTCCATACAAGTTAACGGAAAGAATTTGTAAATCTGAGAAAACCACAAATCTGTCAGGGTCACATTGACTAGCAGAACATTACAAATAATGCTTTAAAAGTCGATAAAATGGCAGGCAGGCAATATGGGAATTAAATAGTTTGACACCCTGTTATAACTTGACTGATCACCTTTCAGAGTGACTTTTTTGCAATAATATTCCACAGTAAGTTTTTCAATAAATAAAATGATAAATTAAGTCTAAATAAAGAGCCTATCAGGTGTTGGCCTGAAAGTGGAAACCTGTTGGTGGCAGGGGTCTTGGCAGAAGACAGATTTCAGTGGATGAAAAACTGATGTTTCTGACACAGAGGGATGCTGGGTGGGCAGGAAGATTAGAGTACATAGCATACAGTACTCTTAGGCTGAGATGACTGCAAACATCCCTATGAGCTCAGAACACACAAGCTGCTGCATATAGACCCTCATTGACCCTTTGTTTGGATGAAAAAAGAGCCTGTAGGAGATTAACATAAATGATACCCTTTTTGTGGCTTCCTACTTTTGAAACTGGATTCTTGGAGAAAGACAAAGTAATACACACTACAAAATTCACATGGGTTAACCTTTTACACCTCTGATTGCAAATCCAGACAGTACTCATTATCACAGATATTTGAGGATTCTCTGTATGCCATAATATAGATAACATAGAATCTTATTTTAGTGCATTTTCCCACTTTATTTGCAGTATCTACCAGGTTTCTTGTGAATTCAGGGACAAACGCAACAATTCAAATTCCAATAAGGAAATGCAATTGGAATTCAACAGCATCTACAGGAAAGTGAGCTGGAATTAAACCACAGTTTGAAGAAGTGGAATTCAATTCAGTGAAATTTTATTCTAATTCTAAATTATTTGCATAATTATTAAATCTAATTATATATTTTCTTGTTCTGACCATTTATTTGAGAATACATTTAGTGACATACATTTGAACCTTTCAGAATTTATTGACAGATATAACACAATGCTTACAGACTGCATTGTAGTTACTTGTAGTTGTAGGAATTGCTTTCCCAAAATGATCCTTTACAGAGGTCTTCCCAGAAATTTCTCAGCTTTTTCCAGCTAACTAGCTAATTAACTAAATAACAAAAACAAAACCTCCATTCTCACACCTTCAGTTGCCTTCATTTATACACGTGTGTTATGAACCATCACCTTGTATGAATGCATGGAACTCTGGGAAATGTTTTAATCAAATTTATGCTACAATGTGCAGAGTGAAAAAATGCAAATAAGACATTCATATTTTCTTAATAAGGAAATGAAAGTAAATATAAAAAAATGCATTTATGTGTTGTGACTGGTGGTAGGCGAGCAGGCAGGAAGCGGGGAAGGACGAGGCAGGCAGGTGAGGATTCAGGACACGAGGGTTTATTATGGGGAATCAAGGGAAGAACAGGGCAGGTGTTCCCAACATCAATGACAGATCTGGGGATACAAACTCTGACGTGGACATAAATGCACAAGACTAAGGAAGAGAAATGCAGAACAGCTGAGAACAATCAGGAATTCACACGAGGTAACGAGGGGGGCGTGGAAAACAGGAGGATCGTACGAGCTGGCCGTGACATCGTGTTGTACTCATTTCATGCTTGTCATTTTTGTGATTCACAATATTTAATGTTTATTATTTAGCAAGTCAAATTATCTTAGAAAGTGGGAAATTCATTTGTTTGCATACATTCCAGTTCAATTCCAATTTTATTTCCTTTGAGTTGCATGCAATTCTAATTCCAATTTCAGGAACTGAACTGGAATTTACCATGGATTCAATTCATGAATGGCCCCAACCCTGGTATGTAGTACAAAAGTTATAAAAATATTTCCAAATGGCTAAAGTCCCCCCCACAAACACAAACTGTTCATTATACCTGTCACACCCTGTCCATCCTTTCAGCCACCCCCTACTGTTCTCCTCCCATGTGTCTATTAGCCTAGCCTCATGTTCCTGCCCTCCTGTTAATCACTCCCAGCTGCCTTGTGTTTGTTCTACTGTCACTCATTTAAGTGCCCTCTAGTCCTGTGCTCCTCAGTCTGGTCATTTTGTAATTGTTTGCACCCCTGACCTTGTTACTGTCCCTTTAATTTAGGGTAGGCTTCTAGGACAGGGGTGCCCAATTTTATCCGCAAAGGGCCGGTGTGTATGCGGGTTTTTGCTGCAACGCCCTAATTATATTACTAATTAAAGTACTGATTGGCTGAAGAGTCCTCACACCTGGGTTTGAACAGCTGACCTAAAGGTGACCTGCATACTGTACATACCAGCCCCTTGCAGATAAAACTGGCCATCGCTGTTCTAGGAGCTGCATTTTGGGAAGCCCCTTCCCCTATAGGGGTGCCATTATAAATATATTTTTATTTTTTTTAATTGTATCAGACATATAGTAATATATTCTTATATATGTAATAGATTCTTATATATAAATAACATATATAATCCATGTATAACAGCCTTTGCATTATTTTCTTATTCTTTCTTGTTTATAACAATGGCAACTTAAAATGTAAATATCTTCTGGTATAGAAGCAGAAGTAGAGTGAAGAAATTTTTTCTCTGAGAATTTTCATGCATTCTGTTTTTACAGTGAGCACTGAAAATCATGGAGAGAGACTGCCTTTTGGCTTTGCATGAAGCTGCATGCCCTTCTCCTTAGCCAGTGTAGCTGATTAAAATGTAAGGTGATATGACTGATGCACATCAAACTACTTGGCAGACTGGTGCAGTTCAGTCAAAGTTTGCCTAAGACCATTCAACTCAGCAAGGAAACTGATCAGTGCAAATCCTTTCTATTTGAATTGCAAATGCACAGTCCCAAGTGCTCCTCAGTGCTGTTATTCATTATGCAAATGATGAATCCTGGTATCACTTAATTTTGAGCCATTTTTGCCTCTTCCAGTGAAAAGTTATGTTTGCATGATGGGAGCTAAGGGCACAAGTGTCCAGATGTTTACTTCCGTATGAAATTTATTGTTAATGCATAAACCAAGATTCAATCAAAGTTAAACAATAAAGAGTGTTTAGATCATACAGATGAAATGTATTTTTTTTCTTCCAATAGTATAGTACACCAACTAATATTTTGAATGACAACTGCAATGAGCTCTATGGAAACTGAAATTCTAGATTCTGGCAGCATGATAAAGATATAGAAAATTCCTTCAGTGGATTCTGTGGGAATACTCCTCTCTCATTCTCTTTACTTAGCTGATAGATATCTGTGGGTAGCTGCCAGACAGTGACCCGCACGCCTACACATGTACAAATTGTGCTAATACTGTATCATATCCACATAAAATGGAATGTGAAGTAAATTTTATTACACTTAATACATTTTAAACTTATATATCTAGATCCAAATCACCATTTTTAGAAAGGCTTTTCAAGAGATGGAAACAATTGACACACTGCGCCCTATTAACTATTCCATTAATTGCTTCAGCATGATCTCATGCCATTTTAACTTGGAACTCCAGAGTCAGGAATAGAAATAGAAATAAGATGCATTTTCCAATAGTTCCATCTCTGAAGCACACATTACTAAGAATACATCACACCCGTTCATCATCAATCCACCAGCAAACATAAAAATATGTGTATATTACAAATATGTGTATATTCCAGATTTCTGCTTATTTTGACAGAATTCGTACTGCCCATGAGTAGAAATATTTAAGAATATATTCCATTTTTTAGTTATCTTGATATCCTTATTTTCCATATTGATATTGTTGTTTGTGTTTTATACAAACCTGTCAATATGTTTGCATTGAAGAATGTTGGATGAGTATGGATAAAGGGATGTTGAAAAAAAGCCACAGAGAGGGGTCACAATGTAAATGCCAGTGAGGGATTGTTTGCTAATCTTTTCTTTTCTTATCCCAGTCATCGTTCTTGTCAGAAATCGGATATGAAATAATATCAGCGTGTCTCTCAAGACTGCACATGCAAAGCACAAAGGTGATATTATCAGTGAGGGCAGGCATGAATGAACTGATGGGGCCTTGCGGGGATATATGCCTGCCAAGTAAGGCAAAGAATAAGAATATTATGAAAGTGACGAGGTATTGCGAGGACGATGGGAAGCCTTATCAAAAAAATAAGATAATACACGTTACAGTCATGAGGTAAACTAATTTTACCCAGTGATAGAAATTTCTGCATCCTATGACTCGCTTTATGTGTGTAAACTATACTCCACATTTTATCTGACTTCTACAGGCAGTTTTTAAAATAATTATGCCATCAATAACCACCTTCTGAAAATAGCATGTGGAAAACAATGAAATTGTTCAATGATTGCATGAAAATCTGTGGAAAAGCCTTTGATATTATGGTGCTCTTTGGGTCTCTGCTATTCATATTTATTTTGCATTCATTACTGAGGTAAATGTGGTGCTGAGATGTTATTTTCAGTATGTGAAGTGAAAAGGCAGTGCCAGTGTCCAATTAACAAGTACCTATTGTATCTATATTAGGTTTTTAAAGATTACATTGTATTCCATGTTAATAAAATAAAGCCCTGAATGTGATTTGATCAAGGAAAAAAATGCTCCACCATATGGTGCTTGTTCAAAATAATTTTAGACAGTGCAAGCTGTAAATAGTACACTGTACATATTAATCTCAAAATGAGAAAAAAAATCTATTAGTCTTTTAATAATGAGTCAGAGCTTAAACGTGAATTTCTGTTTTGAAGTCTGACATAAAAATTTTATTTACATACTACAGAAAGAAGTCTCACGAGAAACCCGTTCCCTTTTCTGATAAGAAAAAAAAACTAATTAGGTAAAACCTTCCCATGGTTACCATTAATGGTTATCTTCATGCAGCATTAGTTGAGAACCTGCAAAACTGACAAGCCTTCGTAAGCTGTTAATCAGATATGTGGTTTTGTCACAGGGATGGTTTACAAAGCTGGCAGCAAAGGTTACATCTCTATAAACCACTGTAAACCTGATGCGTACCTTATCGCAGACAGCTAAGTCAAAGCACATTAAAAAGGACGCCTAGAGGTAAGATACACTGTTAGTGATCCTGCCGTTGCCTGGGAGCATGGGCTGCATGCTGGAGTGCGCCAGCCGCTCGCTGACAACAAAGAGACTTCAACTTTTCACCGACTAGATCGCATTGCCCCTGGATTTGTATAAAGCTACAGATTGTAGATAAACTTTTCTCAATTCCAGCATCAAACAAAGCCTTTCGAAAAAGCAGACCAAAGAAACAGTCTTGTTTTTGTCAAACCTTTGATGCCTAATAAAGTATTTTTGGGGTAATACAGGTAATGAAAGCAAGAAAAACCAATATCGCTAGGGTTTATTTAGCATTTTTCCAATTCTTTAAAGATATGGAAACAACTGGAATGGAAACGAAACATGCAAAGTCAGACAGGACTACCTTGCTTTCTTCTGTTGGAAGGCTGTGTAGTATTATGGCTGTGCACCATTAAGTTCCAGTCCCTGGGATAAGATTTTATTTCATCTATCCATCTTCTAGTTTCATATAATGAGCATCAAGGATGAGTCTGGAACCTATGGCAGGAAGCACATGGTACAACATAGGGATATACCTTCGATGGGATGCAAATCCATCCCAAGGAACATGCACTTGCACCCCAAGCAATTTAGAGATGCCGGTTAATCTAACTGCATGTCTTTGATGAAGGGAAACCATGCACGGTGAACATGTAGGCTGCACACGCAGAGCAGTGGTACTTGAAACATTTAATTTTAATTTTGAGGACTGAAATTCAAAAACTGATTTAAGATATGATAAATTGGTTCATGTTTTGTACAGATGCAGGTTAAATGTAGTGAGATCATTCATATTTCACATTGCCTCTGGTCCAATATAGTAAAATTCTCATATCCAGCAGTGTCGGGAAAAGGGGTAAGGACCGCACCCATCCTGACCACAACATGTTGCTGCACCCCCCACATGACAAACCACCTCAGAGATGAGACCCCGCCTGCAGCCATCCAGTGGGTGATACCTCAGTGCCACACTAGTCAAAATGGAACAGTATGATTTTTTCCAGTGGCTGGATTGCCAAACCTGTCACCAACCCCCAATTTTTCCCTTTAAGTTGGAGGACCTCCTTGCTGGGCTGAATGTAGATTAACATCATACTCAGGACGAAGCAATTAGAGGTTAAGGGCCTTGCTCAAGGGCCCACAGGAGTAGGATCACTTCTGGCATTCATGGGATTTGAGCCAGCAACCTTCCAATTACTGGCACAGATCCCAAGCCTCAGAGCTGCTACTCCTAGAAACAAAGGGACTGCTGGATACTTGAGTTTTCCAGATGTTGCTCTTGAAATGACTTGTAATGCAGTTGGCATTGCCATGATGAGCAAACAATGGGGTGATGTTGGATGAAGTCAGGAATTTCATACAATACAAGAGTTAAACAATAAGAGTAAACAATAGCAGAAAATGTGAAAAGATTGGTAAAGCACGTCACTCCAAGGCATGAACGTACAATTCTTTTCTTTTTTGTTTTTTTGTTAGTTTTAGTTACTTTAATACAAATTTGTAATAGAATAATCCATCTATCCATCCACCCATTCTCCACCACTTATCTTGGTCTGGGTCGGGGGGCAACAGAGATGCCCAGACCTCCATCTTTCCAGTCACCTCCTCTAGCTCCTGCAGGGGGATATCAAGGCGTTCCCAGGCCATCCAGTATGTCCTGGGTCTGCCCAGGGGCCTCCTCCTGGTTCAACATCGCTGAAGCACCCCCCACCAGACATTCTAGGTAAATGCCCAAGCCACCTCAGCTGGCCATAGAATAGAATTATTACTTATTATGATTTTTTTCTTTTATAACTATATTTCTAATTCTGCTGGTTACTCGAGCATACTATTCACTTGCATGTCGGAGCTTGTACTGTATGTGGTTATGGCATTCTAGTAGTTACTAATAAAATTGTGAAAAATACATCACATAGTCAAACAAATTCTGAAGGATATCTGTCTGTTTCAGTCTCTATCAAATAATACAGCAAAGTGAATGAAACTTTTGAAACTTTTAGAATAGCAGTGACTGAGAGTAAGCAATGTTTAACTCCCATGCCATGTCCTCTCCACCATAATTTCTGTGTGTGACTTATTCCATTTAAATTGTTGTGTGCTGGATACTTCCTGTTGCCTCATAATGAGATCAGTTTAGGACACCTGATAGAGAATTGCCATGTGCTTTAGTCACTTTAAAATTTCAATGTTAGGACTAATGGGAGACTTTTCTCTAATTATTTTGTAATTTAAGATCAAATGGAATAAAAGAATTAAAAATAATGAACCTTAGAAAAGATAATCCTCAGTTACTGTTGATGTTTATGACTGTTATCGTAATGTGTCATTCAGTCCCAAGAACCGAATGACACATTATGACAACAGTGATGTTTATGACAATAGTCATAAACATCAATAATGTGTCATTAATGTGCATGACATGTGTCATGTCATTCTTATGACGGTTACATGTCACCCTTATGTAGACTGCTTCAAGTAAAGTGTTACCTAACATTTCAGATGTTGTTCCCTGCCCCTTATACTGTAAGCTATTTTATTTAAATTTAACCTTAAATTTAACCTAATCTCAAGTTGTCTTTACCACCTAAAATAATGATAGAAGAATACATAAAAACAAACATAAACGTGTCATACATAAACTGGTTTTTGAAATAATACTTGACTTTTTATTCATAACTCTATGGTTGCATTTTACAGAAATCCAGACACTCTATTTTACCTGAAACAAAGAAAAAAGTATTACAAATAAAATTAAAACTATAATTTTATAATCAATACATAGGCAATATATCTAAAAAATATTATACAGTGCAATATATTACCCCCGTACCCCCCCTCCCTCTCTCTCTCTATATATATATATATATATATAGAGAGAGAGAGAGAGAGAGAGAGAGAGAGAGGAGAGAGAGAGAGATAATACACACACATGCACTCAGCATTATCTGGAGAGAGCTTTGGTTTTGTTAGAGGACGCCGAAATGGAGGGCTGCAGGCTTGTGCCTTTGTGGGAAGCACTGTTGCCTCACACCTCCACAGGCAGCAGTTCAAATCTTGCCTCTGTGTGTGTGTTTATGTGTCCTCCTGTTAAATTGATTGCCTGTTCTAAATTAACACACTACATGTGTAACCCTAACATAATGTCTGGAGTACACCCCAAAATTGTCTCCTGTACTGCCTGGCATAGACATCTGACCTTGATGTCAGATACGCATTTTTTTTTTCCTTGGATAAAAATTAAATACAATAATGACCAACAGTCACCCTTAATGTGCAACAATGCGACAATGAAAATGATAATCTTAATATGATATACTTTCTGTCTATGTCGGAGTAGCTGTGACAGTGTACCTTTGTCAGAGGAATAACTAGTAGAAAAAAGTGTAATCAATTTTTGATTACTCTCTCCCAGTCTCTATCCAGTTCATTGTTCAGAGCATTCAATCTTCTCTCATAGACTTCTTCAAACTTCTATAATCATAGCATCCTACCATCTGTTCTCTTCACTCTATCCTCACTCTTCTGCTGAAAATAATCTCTTCCACCTCCTGAAATTTGTCTTCTTTTTTCAGTTCCCTCTTGTCATTATATTTTGCCACTACCTTCAAACAAACACAGATCACACCCCTCCTGAGAAAAATCGACACCAAATACAGCGTTCTTCACACATACACGAATGTATTTGCGCTCCAGAGCCTTTAATGTTCTACATCTTTACCCCAGAGAAATTACATTAGAACTAACTGGTCTTTGTATAACCAATTGAAGGTATGCGTTATCTGTAATGTCTAGATTCACAGTTTTGAACATAAACCACCCTTCGATCCTTGAGGGAAAGTTATGAATCAAACACCCTGCACTGGGCTGGTTTGAGTTGCACACCTCAGATAAACCTCCATCTGCACCATGCACCTTGTTTCTTCTAGGTTTCCTATATTGAACATCACCTTTTCTAAGTACCTTCTAAAGATTTTCAGATATAACATGTTGGATAATCAAATGCATTGGTTAACAAAGAACTGTTGCAGGTTAGCTGTGATGGGTTGGTTTCTCATTCTCATTCTATACTCTTCCTGTATAGAAAATGGATGGATGGATTGATGAATGATGCAGATTAGTAGGCTAGAATCAGGGTTTTGAACTTGATACAATAATTATAGTTATGGCTAGGTTAGTAGGGTCCGATATCGATTCCAATTCACTAATGACTTGATTCAGTCTGATTCGATTTGATTGCAATTCAATATCAATCCGATAGGAATCAGATATGAAATTCTATATAGCAACTTTATATGTTTGAAGAGATGTTTAAAAAGCTCTAAATGTATCACAAATGTAAAAATTTACTAAAGACCAAAGGCTTGCATACCAAAATCTTTTTATTTCAGGAACTATGGGTAGAGTTCGTACCGGTCTTTTTCAAAGCACAAAAAATTACCTCTGACTGAAAATAGCTGAAAATAAAATGAGCAAGTTTAAAAGTTACATGCTAAGTTTCAGAAGTCCAATCCCAGCCTGCATTTCCGATCTCTGTGTTTTCCTTGGACGTGGCTCCAAACCAGCCACAGCTGTCTTGTGTTTGACCCTGTTTATTAGGGACTCTTAGCCCTGTGCTTCTTGTTTGTTCATTGTGATCTTTCAACAGCTACTTCCCTGTCTTGTTTGCCTCAATAAACACCCCTACATGGGTTTTCTCTTAAAGCAGCCTGTATTTAGGTTGCGCCTTATTTAACAAATCTGATCTGCAAAGACGACCCTGTGGCTAGACCAACCGGAGGAATCGTCTTCCTTTGTTCCCAGGTTGATCCCTTAAAATGCCCATCTCTGTGACCCATGGTAGTACTGGTGTGGCACCAGAGAGGAACCTGTGGCCACCCCGGCCTAGAACAAAGAAGGTGCTTTTTATGCTTTCCTGGGGTTCTGTAGGAGCTCCTTGGACATCCCCGGTTTCAAGAATCGGCCAAAGTGGTTGCAATGCTGCTGCAATTAGGTGGAAGACTGGAGGTGATCTCCTCAGCCTGCACTTCCCCGGCAACATGGGAGATGATGGGGGCTTTGCTTGTCTTGCACAGACAGGTGAAAGGGACAACTCCACCAGCTGGCTTGCTGCCAACCACCTGCCAAGTTCATCTTACCAGAATTCCTCGGTGAGCTCACTGCCGTGCTGCCAGCAAATTGTTCGGTTAGCTCCCCTCAGAGGGTATGGAGAGCTAAAAGGCTGACAAGACCCTGATGCGGCAGCAGATGGTCAAAAGGAACTCACTGCATCTCCGCAAGCACCAGACCCGAGTGAGACCTCTGCCACTGCTGCATCCTACCTGGCACAAGACGCTGCTCGGCTAGTGTCCGGCCCAGGGGAGGCCACTGCTCAGCTAGCGTGCACCCCAGGGGAGAGATGCCCCCATTCCATCCTACCTTGCTTCTCTGCAATATTAACTTTGCTTAACCTACCACCAGAGGGCGCCACCATACTGTGCCTGCTGCCTGAGGGCACCTCACCTTCGCCCAGGAAGGCTGTTCCACCCTCTTCCTGGCTCCTGCCATGCCATTGCCAGCGGTCACACCTGCTCCTGCCTACCTGCAGCCATTGCCCAGTTGGCTCCTGTCCAGTCTGCCCAAGCCTGCGGCCATTACCTCATTGCCCCCTGGCTCACCAGAGGCTATGGCCACCCAGGTGGCTCCTGCCTGCTTGTCTGTAAGTCACTGGGGGAGTGCTGCAGTGGGGTCCTGTGAGGTGTGATCTGCTCCACTCCTGTACCCACCACAAGGCTGCTGGTGGTTAACCAGGTCACCACCTGGCATCCGACCCAGATATGTTATTTTGTGTCACCACAAGCCTTGCACTGAATGAATGGTGTGAGATTAAAACCTTACTTAACTTGATTTGCTTGCATTTATGTGCTGAACTATTCCATTTCCATGCCTGACAATATACCGAGATGGCAGCACAATGTTGTCCTTGCACAATACTGTTGCAACCCTCCTTTAGGCGAGAGAGAAAATAGCACCACCTATATGATAAGAGGTCTGATATAAGTACAATTTAGCAAATGCGTTTTGTGAATTGATATTGAATCATCGCATGAGTAGGGTTTGTATCGAAAGCTGAGTGAAGTGGGTTATGTTGGCTGAAAATGTACACCAATCAGCCATAACATTAAAACCACAGACAAGTAAAGTGAATAACATGGATAATCTTATTATGGCACCATTATCTATTATGCGAGTTAGCAGTCAGTTCTTGAAGTTGGTGTGTTGGAAGCAGGAAAAATGAGTAAAAAGGATCTGACTAAGGGTTGAATTGGGATGGCTAGACAACTAGGTTAGACCATCTTCAATACAGCAGGTCTTGTGTGATGTGCTCAGTATGCAGTGGTCAGTACCTACCAAAAGTGGTCCAAGGAAGGCCAACCAGTAAACTGGCAGCAGGGTCATGGGCACCCAAGGTTCACTGATGCACGTGGTGATCGAAGGCTAGCCTGTCTGTTCCAATCCCATAGGAGTGCTATTTTAGCACAAATTGCTGAAAAAGTTAATGCTGGCTATGACAGAAAGGTGTCACTACATAGTGCATGCCAGTTTGTTGCATAGCTGCAGACTGAACAAGGAGTCCACACTGACCTCGGTCCACTGCTGACAGTGCCTGCAACGGGCACATGAACTTCACAGCAAGACCATGGAGCAAGGGAAAAAGGTCACCTGGTTTGGTGAGTCACATTTTCCGTTACATCATGTGGATGGCTTTATTGCAATGGAATTCCGCAATGACAGTGGGCTCTTTCAGTAGGATAATGCGCTCTGCAATACTGCAGAAATTGTTCAGGAATGGTTTGAGCAACAGGAAAAAGAGTTCAAGGTGTTGACTTTGCCTCCAAATTCTCCTGATCTTAATCTTATTGAGCATCTGTGGGATGTGCTGGACAAACAAGTCTGATCCATGGAGGCCCCACCTCGCAACATCCAGGTCTTAAAGGATCTGCTGCTAATGTCCTGGTGTCAGACACCGCAAGATACCTTCAGAGGTGTTGTGGAGTCCATGCTTTGATGGATCAGAGTTGTTTTAGTGGCATGAGGGAGACCTACCCAATATTCGCCTAGTGATTTTTATTTTAGCCCAACATTTATTTTATTTTAGAGAACATTCCAGACACAAGAACTGCATTTTGGGTTCTACCTGCGTAAATTTTACAAAAAACCTCAATGTTTCTCTTTTTATGAACTTTGGAGCAAGAGCATAGTTACAAAAAAACTTTGTCAGAAAAAAGAAATAAATACAACTGAATCCCTCTAATTACGACTATATACAACCGTGGTTTGCTTTTGCGACTGCCCAGGGTTGGTTCCATAACATTTTTTTTACATAACCACAAAAAATATAATACATTTACCAAAATGCCCTGGCCTATCTGCGTGCACCTGTCAGAACTACGTCATGCAGCCCTGTCATCTTCCACAAGTCAAAAAACCCACTACTGATGGCATGGATTCTACATTGAAATATAAATCTGCCTTTACAGCATAGATCATGTAATGCTGGGAGAACTCTTAAAGCAACAGTAGCCTCTTTCTGAATGAGGAAACTGTAGCATTCTAAAACAGCTTTTCTGATTTACAAATGCCACCACAGCAGTTTTAAAAAGAAAACTGAAGCAGTTGCATATTATATTCCATGTTATAGCTCATTGTATATTTCAAGCAGTGCTCATTGCAGAGCCAAATGGTTGGAGCTTGGCCTAGTACAGTGAGCACCACATGCGTTCTGACTGCCAGAGGCAGCAATGCACTTCAAGAGTGTCTAGTCTGCCTTAATACTGAAGAAGTAGTAGTGCTATGCACTATGTGGAAATATTTGACATAATGACAGTAACTAACCTAACATATATGCTGAACATTGAAACATGTAAAATGTTTTCATAGACCGATCTCCATATGAACATTAAAATTTACATTATTTTTGAGTCTGTGAAATGTCTGTTTTGCATCAACTTAACGTTACCATTAAATAAATGAAACCATAAAGCTAAATGTAATTTATGGTTAGCTGAAACATTTAAAAATGTGTCTCAGCTAAGGTTAACAATGTCTATTGTAACTGATTCATGCTACTGATGTAGCTCATTAAATGCGCACTAATGGTAACTTAGGCGTTAGGATGCTAGCTAGTTAATATAACATTTTATTTCCCCATCCCCTATTAAAGAGTGTGCCTGGATAACATTTACACTGCATATTGCATAATTCAACATTTAGCAAGTGTAGTCAGTGTGTATATTATGAGGAGTGTTACGTGCTGTAAATTTCAAAGGGATGCCTACAGGTTCTCCAGACCTCCTGCCCTTGTCGCCATTCACTGGCTGCATCTTTGCTCCACCTCCCCGTCCAGACCCCGCCCATGACTCCGATGCGCCGCTCGTTACTTCTGGCGATGATCTTGGGACGGGAGTCCGCATGGATCTCTGCGATCCTCGCTCAACCAGGGAGGAACTGCTTCTCACTATTCAGCTTAGGGAGCTGGAACTGGAGATAAAGAGGAAGGGGTACCAGGCTCAGCTACTCCGTGTCTGGGCTGTGGAGATTGAGGCTGATAAGGAGGTGGCATTATGAAAGATTAGCATGGGTGAACAAAAGCTTGTGCTCCTTCCACGAAAGGTATGCTCGCTGAGCACGACCAAGTCGGCCTGCCCGCCCGTGACTGAGCTGGTACCCTAGATGCTCCTCAACCTAGCCTCCATTCTCCCTCAGGTTTGCCAGAGTTGGAAATTCGGGATTTGACATCAATTGTCATATCGGGCTTGTTTCTTTGTTTTGGGAAAATGAGGTGGACGCCTATTTTTTCCATTTTTGAGCATATCACTACGACTTTGAACTGGACTAGACATCTGTGGTCAGTTAGTGGGTAAGGCACAGGAAGTTTGTTCAGCTCTCGCATTATAGCAGAGTCTGGATTACGATATCGTAAAGGCTACTGTTTTAAGGGCATATGAATTCGTACTAGAGACATACCAGCAGAATCTCAGAAAGTTAAGTAAATCTGTCAGCTAAATGCACGTTGAGTTTGTTCGTGAAAAGGCATCACTGTTTGAGAAATTGTGCACTGCTAGTGGTGTCTTTAACTTTGATCAGCTCAAAGAGCTGTTGCTGTTGTTAGAGGAGTTCAAGAACTGTGTTCCCGATCGTGTTGTCGTGTACTTAAATGAGCAGAAGGTTGTTTCTCTGTCTGAGGCTGCCACCCTTGTTGGTGAATTCATATTGACACATAAAACTGTGTTTACCTCAAACCCTCCGCCTCGTAGACTTGGTCCCTGTCCTGTAGCCCCGCCTCCTTCGTCTGCTTCATCTCCACCACCTGTGGGGAAAAGGGAATGCTTCTACTGCCACGAAGTAGGTCATATCATTTCAGGTTGTCCAGCTCTGAAACGGAAGGATGCCTGTGCCGCGACTAAAAAGGTATATGTTGTTGCATGTACCGACGGTACTTCACCATCACCCCATGCTGTGGATCCTGCATTTCAAGCTTTTGTGTTTTCCGGTTTGGTTTTGCTTAGTGACACTGATGTACGATACCTGGTGACTGACTATCTTGCGAGATACGTCTGCAGCCCAATCATTCCTGGTGGAATGTGTTGTACCACTCTGTGACATATCTTATTGTGGTACTGATGTGTTGGGGCAGGGTATTGATTTGGGTGTCAATGCGATTCCTCTACAGTCCCTGACAAAAGTCATGTCGCTTGGGTAACAATCATTCACCCTGAGACTAAAGTGTTGATTATCAAGAGGCTGAAGACCAGATCCACTGCTGACATGGCAGACACCTTCAA
>JAODUD010000040.1:24408970-24426235 GCA_026784285.1 Stomatorhinus walkeri | reverse complement strand
GCCTCCCTGGTGAGGTGTTCCGGGCATGTCCCACTGGGAGGAGGCCCCGGGGAAGACCCAGGACACACTGGAGGGACAATGTCTCTCAGGATTCCCCCAGAGGAGCTGGACGAAGTAGCCGGGAATAGAGAAGTCTGGGTTTCCTTGGTGAGACTGCTGCCCCTGCGAACCGACATCAGATATTATTGTTGTTGCCCCCCCCCACCTAGTAAATATTTGGACACCCCAGTTTCCCCCAGTTCTACCCAACCTGTTGATCAGTCAATCATAGCTTATATGCAGCTAGCGATCCACAAAATGTACTGAAGGAAACACAACAAGAAATGCAGGTGCAAACACAAAAAATAACAGCACAGTAATACCGCTTCACGTTTTCTTGTCTCTTCTCCACGGGAATACACAATAGACGTTTTCTTCCGCGAAAGCAGGAAAGATGAGCGGCTGAAGTTTCATGGACCAATGAATATCCTCCATTTGAACAATCTCATGACCTGCAAGATCTGGACTCCAGACACGTTTTTCCATAATGGGAAGAAATCCGCGGCCCACAACATGACTATGCTGAACAAACTGCTCAGAATTATGGATAATGGCACATTGCTATACATAATGAGGTATGGTACTGCTTGAGAGTGTTTGTCAGGAAGACATGCTTCTTAAGAATATTTCTGGATATTAAACATCCATCCATCCATTCATCCATTTTCTGCACGTACTTGTCCAATTTTTGGTTACAGCGGTCTGGAGATGAGAGGCCAGTTACAGTCCCCTCCAAAAGTATTGAATCAACAAGGCCAATTTGTTTTTGCTGTGCACTGAAGACATTTGTGTATGTGATCAAAATATGAATACGAGACGAGAGATCAGAGTTTCAGCTTTGACTCCCTGGTATGTAGATCTAGGTATGTCAAAGAACATAAAACCTGACACATTTTGTATAACCCATCCAGTATTTCAAGTGAGCAAAAGCATTGGATCATGGCATGCGACAGGTGTTTCCCGTTACCCAGGTGTGTCATATAAGGTTGATGTTAGGTAACCCTGGATATCTACTCCGTTTAAGCTTTGGCTAAATTTAATAATGGAGATCGTTATCATCGCTGAACCATCATTGACATAGGGAAAAATTTCAGTTTCAAATTGGACAAAGGCACACTGGAAAATCTGCACCACTGTTGGGTTCTCTGAGCACCAAGGCCCTGGCCTCACCCGACCCTGGAGACCAACTGGAAAGATGCTGATTAACCTATAAGGTGGAAGTTTGTCAAGCGTGCAGGTATTCATGCTAGGCTAAAAGCTAACTGAAGTCGACCAGGTCTCCCGTCAGTTTTTCTCTCTGATGTGCAGTCCATCGACAACAAAATGGACGATATGACTTTTTGTTGTCTCTCAGAGGGAGATGGAACACTGTGGCTGCACGAGGGCATCACCGACGCCGCTATTCAGCTTCACGGGCTGACGCCGTTCCAATCAGACAGGGAAGCCGCGAGGCAGAAGGCTTTGTGTTTATGTCAGCAAGGAAATATGTGGGTGGGGGGGGAACCTCTTAGGAAATGATGAGGGTAAAACACTGGTGCTGCTGGTGTTTTAGGAATCCAACATGAACCCCCCCTTCTCACATACAGTACCTCAAAAGACTTGTTTCAAGATTTGCCTGTTGTGTGTGTCTAGTCTAAGTGTTTACTATTTTTCAGCATAAATATCTAAAGGTTATGCCTCTCCGTTACTTTAAATGATTTTAACAAGTTTGTTACCCTTACAAACGTGCCTCATGGATTATTACCTTTTTAGGATCAAGGGCTTGCTGAGCAGAACAGTATTTCTTTTAAGGGCACCCATTTAAATTAAGTGACTGCCTTCCCATACTCCATCCTGCACACTGATTTTTATTTTTTTGTACTGTTATTTTATGTTCTGTGTTGTCTGTCGTGTGTTAGTTGTAGTGTTAGGAATAAATGCATGCCTTTAATACACTTTTAATCTCTGGCTGAAAGATTGCTACATAATTAAGTCATTTCAGTGGTGTGAAATCACTACTGAGGCTCTGAATCACTGAATCTTAAGTCTTAAGCTTGTGCTAAAGTATGGCGGGACTGTTTACGGCCGTGAGAAGTGTTGCTATAGAGCTGCTACATACCTGATGAGAGTTAGGTTACTGGACAAATGTTCTAAGAAGTTACAATATAATTAATGAATTCCACTCATATGCTTGAACTAAATCTTCCGGTAACTGAACAATTGGTAGTTCTATAATGTTTATTGAACAATAAATACCATTCAATCATAATAATTATTTCATTGTGATTTCATAATGAACATAATTGATAAAATATTAATAATTAAGTAACAAATAATTAATTTCCCTACATATTGATGTAGATATATTGTTTGAGCTACCTTTTCCTATATGGATGACTTCAACAATGCATCTGTAAAGTCAACTCCCCAAATTTCATCAGCACATAGATTAGGATATCTTACTGGAACTTGTTTGTACAAACATTCCCTGTGCATACAAGGCTGCTTCTCGGCCCCACCTTAGACAATCGGATCACATCTCCATCTTTTTCACCCCAACCTGCAGACCAGTCCTGAAAGAGGTGAGACCTTGGGCCCAGGGATCCATCTCCGAAATGCAGGACTGTGTTGAACGTATAACCTGGGACATTTTTAAGGAAGCTACCACCTACAGTCCCTGACAAAAGTCTTGTCGCTTGGGTACAAATTAACCTGAAGTGCCCTTCAAATATATTACTAATCAAATTTTTTTTACAAGAAATGGCTCATTTTAATCCCAACGGGTTTTGTAATAATGCTTCGGTGCAAAACTAAACTGCTGAAAAGTATTCTAATATTCACAGCCCATTGAGTCAATTTTTTGCAAAGACATAAGTCTTGTCACCTGTGACTAATAATGGATCAATTAAGTTTCAGGTGTGTATAAAAAGAGCCCTATACACTAGACTTCATCAACTGCAACTAGACCTCTGACAACATGCCTAAGATTCACCCTGAGACTAAAGTGTTGATTATCAAGAGGCTGAAGACCAGATCCACTGCTGATGTGGCAGACACCTTCAATGTGTCTCAGCGTCAAGTACAGAGGATAAGAAAAAGATATGAAGAGACTGGAGACGTTTTTGACAAGTCCAGGTCAGGCAGACCCTGCAAGACAACCGCTCGAGAGGGCCGTTTGTTGGTTCGAAAATCCAAGGCCAGCCCATTTTCCACTGCAGCAGAGCTCCACACAACCTGGTCACCTGAAGTCCCTGTGTCAACCAGAACAGTTTGTAGAATTCTGTCTCGAAATGCCCTCCATGGTCGAGTCAGTGCCCAGAAGCCAGCACTAAACAAAAGACAATTAAAAAACCGTGTGGCATTTGCCAAGGCCCACAGCCTGCCAAAAGGATGGACGTTGGAAAAGTGGAAGAAGGTGGATTTTTCAGATGAATCTTCTGTTGAATTACTTCACAGTCGCCGCAAATATTGCAGGAGACCTACTGGAGCCCGCATGGATCCGAGATTCACCCAAAAAACAGTGAAGTTTGGTGGTGGAAAAATCATGGTCTGGGGTTACATCCAGTATGGGGGTGTGCGAGAGATCTGCAGGGTGGAAGGCAACATCAATAGTCTAAAATATTTATCAATAAATTGTATGAATCCTTGCCGAACCGCATGGATGCAGTCCTTCAAGCTCATGGAAGTCATACAAGATATTGAATTTATTTTGTTGATGATATGTAACACATTTTTGTATTTGAAGTAAATTATTTGTTCAATTTTCACATTACTTTCTGTAGGCGACAAAACTTTTGTCTTGCCAAAATTTGACCTTTCTGTATTCAATAAATGATAAATCTTTTTTTCATTGAAACAAATTTATTTTAGTGCATTAAACATCACTTGGGAGGGTTTTAACTTTCATATGAGCTATTTCTGAAACTAATTGAATTATTAAAAGTCAGGTTAATAGCAGGTGTTTCTAAAAATTGGTTGAGCGACAAGACTTTTGTCAGGGACTGTACATACAGTATATCTGAGTACCCCTGACTTAGCGGGATATGTGCGGGTGGCAGTGCAAAAACGATTACCTGTTCCGGGTGTTACCTTCGTTCTGGGTAATGACATTGCGGGAGAGAGACTTGTCCCTCTATGCAAAGTCGTCCCAGATCCGGTGCTATGCGCAGATGATGTTGCAGCGGAACTTCCTACAGTGTTTCCATGCTTGTGTGCTCACCTGTACCCAACGGTGCTGGCTTGCAGATATTGATTTAGCGGACACGTTTATATCAAGGCCAGCTTGTGAATCTGACACCCCGGCTTTCGACAGTAGTTGTTTTCCCCCAAGGTTCCCTCTACTAGGGAGGCTTTGATTGAGACTCAAAGAGGAGATGTCTCCTTAAAGGCCTGTCATGACTCTGCAGTGGGGAAAGCCAATTTGAAGGACCACCCCACTGCTTACTTCCTCCATGGTCAAATCTAAATGCAGAAATGGACCCCTCTGAACTCGCCTTTTGATTGGGCTACCATGTTTCAGGTGGTAGTCCCTGGAGTATATCGAGATTATGTGTTGTCCCTCACCCGCGATCACCCGTGTTTGGGTCATCTTGGAAATCAGGAAAACATTGTCCCAGCTCTTAAAACATTTCTTCTGGCCTGGAGTAAAGTCGGATGTAAAGTGATATTGCAGAACATGTCATACCTGCCAGGTTGTGGGAAAACCAAATCATGCCATAGTGCCAGTTCCATTACGCCCCATTCCTGCGATCGGGGAGCCCTTCAAGCACGTACTTATTGACTGTGTGGGCCTGTTGCCAAAAACTAGCTCGGGGAACATGTTTACTCTCATGTGTGCCGCAACCTGTTTTCCAGAGGCCATTCCTGTTCGTAGTCTAAAGACTTGAGTTATCATTAAAGGTCTGATTAAGTTTTTTTTACCACTTTTGGGCTCCCAAAATATGTGCAGTCTAACCAGGGTACCAATTGCACCTCCAGTTTCATTGTTTGGTTAAGTTGTCTGCGAGTTAGGTGTTCAACATAAGAAGTCCAGTGCCTATCACCCAGAAAGTCAGGGAGCGTTAAAGCGTTTTCACAAGTCCTTTAAAAACATGTTATGCACCTTTTGTCTGGACGCAGATAAAGAGTGGGATGAGGGGGTGCCCCTTCTCTTTTTTGTGATACACAATGCTGTCCAAGAGTCGACCGGGTTTAGTCCTGCTGAACTGGTGTTTGGTTGCACTGTTCGAGGCCCCCTAAAGGCCTTACAGGACCAGTGGTTGTCTCCAGGTGCGTCATCCCCTTCGCAGAACGTGTCTAAGTTTGTTAGTTCCCTTCGTGATCGGATGTCAGCGAATAGGGAATTAGCTCTGAGGTCTCTGGGAGCCTCGCAGAAGAAAATGAAAGTGCAATTTGATAAGTCCGCAAGGTCCCGGTGTTTCCAACCTGGTGACTCGCCGGCTGCATCTTTGCTCTGCCTCCCAGACCGGACCCTGCCCATGACTCCTCCGATGTGCTGCTTGTCACTTCTGGGTCCTGGAAAGAAAAGGCCACAACTGGTGTACGTCACAAGGTGCTCATTGTGTTGGATTGTGATTTGGATTGTTATTGGTTTGGATATTTGTGTATGACGGTTCTGGGTTTCTGATTCTGATTTTATCGATTTATCGAGTGTGCTACACGAACACGTGGAAACCAGAGCAAAACGTGAGCAAGTTTTATATGCTTGTAGTATATCAAGTTTCTAAAGTAAATTAACGTATAAAAGCCTATAAAGTAAATATTGGTAATCAAATAAATTCGTTTTGTCATTCAAGGTAGGTCAAATAGGATTTTTTAAATTTCACGTAACGTAATTAAGGCTGCAACGATCGCTCCGTCTCGCTCCAATTTCGCTCCGATACCGCTCACACATTCTGAGGCGTGCCCAAATCTACCCAGAATTCATCTGCACAATTATCAGGACTGTTACACAAATTAGGATGGAATGGAATTCGGAAAGTATTTCACAAAGGAAACTGATAAATCATACAAGAGTAGTATTCTTATCAAACGTATAGATGACAATGATGTAGAGCAAGAACAACAATGTGGTGAAACTGTTTCAGTGAGTAAAGATTCACTTTGGAATTATTTTTCTCAGAAACATGAGAGTGTGCTACGCGAACACGTGGAAACCAGAGCAAAACGTGAGCAAGTTTTATATGCTTGTAGTACTGTATATCAAGTCTATAAAGTAAATTAACGTATAAAAGCCTATAAAGTAAATATTGGTAATCAAATAAATTCGTTTTGTCATTCAAGGTAGGTCTAATAGGATTTTTAAAATTCCACGTAACGCTGTCAGTGAAATTTTATAGAGACGCAGCAGCAGCATCAACAGAAAAAAAATTGAGGAATTTAAAACGTGTTTGCTTAGCCTCTATATTCTTTAGGCTATTACGCCCACTGATTCATTTATTTTAAGCCTATTTTTGTGTGGAATGCCATTGCCAAACGTGTCCGTTGTTGCCTATATGTTGCTTAAAAATAAGTACTTTCTAAGTGGCAATGTTGCCGTTGCTCATATTTCTTTATGATATAACGCTTCGATATAAAGTGACATTTGTTAGGCATGCGGATTATTTGTCCCTATTTTAAATTGGAGCGAGCGTGGAGCGATTTGATTGGAGCTGCGTAGTGCGAATTATAGCGGAGGAGCGGGCGGAGCCAACAGCCTCTTGAGCGAGGAGCGGAAACTCTCTCCGCTCCACTCCGCTCACATGCTCTGGTACATATGGAGTGACTGCCTTTTTGGTTTTTGCACAACGTGGTTTACTGTATGTTTGGGTAGGGAGTCAAAGTTTAGTGTTGTTGTTATTTTGTTTCCTCCTTTTGTTACACTTAGGGTTAGCTTAGATTTGGGTCATGTTCGAATAGGTTTTGTTTATTATTTTGGCCTTAATCAATCACGTAGGTTTGTTTGTTTGTTTTAACCTTTACAGATGCGGACTACCCATGCCCGCATTCCCACTTGCCTCTCCCTCCTACTTATGCTGCGATAGCCATATCTGCCAAGGCTTGCACATTGCACTTCATATTGCACTCATCTAACTGTTAGCACTGCCTATTGTCTTTCTTACTTTGACTAATTGCATATTTTATTTCCCCCACTCCTCCTGGGGGTTGCTACATGGAGACCTCAATCTATCAAGATGTCCAGCGCACCCTGCAACATGTGACGTGGCCACTACCAATGACGTCCGTGCATCCAGCTCACCTTTCTGCCTGTGTCATCTTCCATGTATGACCCACTTGTCATCTCCCCCCTGCTCCCTATTTGTGTCACAAATTTTACTGTATTTGACTCTCCCAGCCGGACCTTGGAGGATGGGCTCCCCCTTTGAGTCTGGTCCCTCCCAAGGTTTCTTCCTTCTTGGGAGTTTTTCCTTGCCACTGTCTCCTATGGCTTACTCACTGGGGGCTTTGGGTGGGGATGCTGTAAAGCGCTTTCAGACAATGTAATGTGATAATGTGCTATACAAAAATAAATTTGTTGTTTGTTGTTATCTCTTTCTTTTGAGAGCTGTAAAGTGTGCTGCAGCAAGTACCACTTCATGTATGTATGTTGAATATAGAAGTATTTTTATTTGTCCGTTTTGTTTATATATACAAGGAGAACTACAAATGAGTGAATTTTGAATTAAAAATAACTAATGTGGTCATTCCATTTTTTGATCTAGACTGCACACATGTGACTGAACCATATTTGAAATTTACAGTGTTATTAAATTCTCATTATGGTGAGTGTCTGGTTAAAATGCGGATAGGCTCAGTTCTAAAGAGCTTTAATAACATTACATCCAAGATATTCTTAGAATGAAAACTGCAAATAAGTGTGGCAAATGGAAGGAAAATGCAGAGAATCTTCAACACTAATTTCACATATCACCTATCTTGTGAAGGTTTAATGTATTAACCTATTACAAAGATATTTTGCACATTTAATAACGAGGTCCAGTGACAACTTTTCTGCACTTTTCGAAATTGATATTGGATTTTTACATTTTTTTCCACCCCACCCTAGTGTGTATGCCTTTGCCCTGTGATGGACTACCACCCTGTCCAGTGTATACCCTCAGCCTGATGGTACAAGTCTTTGCTGATCTCCCTGAGCCTGACCTGGATGATTGGTTAGAAGACAGATAGAAAGGTTTACTGTATTGATTCCAAGAGGGTAATTACAAACAAGAATTTATTTATTACTATATATCAGGTTTGATTAGGACTGAATGGCTCTGTTCTTATCTACCCTATATTATGGTGACCTTTCAAAGGATTGCATTGTTTCTGTGCATATATGCTGAAAATGTAACATTGCAATAAAGTCATGTGTCAGTATGTCTTCGTTGTATAATGCGCTGAATTCTATAGTGTTTATTTTTTCACAACATCACTATCAAATGACATGTTAAAATGCAAGCCAGATTATAATCTTTAGACGTGTTAGCTCCTGTACTCCTGAAAATTACCCCATCCATCCTTCATGAGTCCAGGCAACATAGGGCAAGAGGCCGTGGTTACCCTGGATGGGATGCTAGTCCGTATGATTATTCGAAAGAATGAATAAAATATTAACATAATTTAAAAAGTATTATTGAGGCCATCACTAAAAACCTGATAATACTCTGGAATAATGTTTATTTTCCCTCTGGATTTGGATTATCCAAAAAATTTTGAAGGAAACCAAGTCGCAAAGCTTTATGCTCTGAAACTGTGAAATTATGCATCAGGATCTGCCATGGAATTTGGCACAATGTCAGCTCCCAGTGTAAGAAGGCAACAGTTGCAACTCTCCATGTGTAGGTTAAGGGGGCCTTTGACTGTTTGTGTAAAGGATTATTGATCTTACTAATAATGGCTGATTGAGCATGGGATTCCATTTAGCTAATTCCTGGAAAGACCAGTCAATCTTATTAAAAATGGCTTTATGAGTTAGGGAGTCCATCTTGGCTGATCCATGTTTTCCTAAATAGGCCAAGCATTCTTATATATAAGTGGCCAGTGGCCAGACAATTTCATGGTATGGCCTATAATTACTTTTCTGAATAAATATTCATGATTGCAAGACTTTTAGTTGTTTAGCTGACATTTATATCAGAAGCACCATCCATTTTCATTTATTTAATACAATTGGATATTGCTCTATTACTGAAGTCAGGTTAAGCAGCATGCTGAACATCTGATTAATGAATGTGTCTGTATGTGCATTGGTGCCTGTTACCTTACTGCATTTTAAGATTAGTTAAATCCATCCATTGATGGGTTCACCTATCCATCAAACAACTTATCCACTACTGGGGATGAACCTGGAAAATATTCCAAAAAGCACGGTGCTGGGGCAGGGGTGCCAGAACCAAGATTTCAGGAGGCAAACGACTTTTGCTGATGTTCTGTAGAATATGAACCATGTTTTGAATGTAAATGTCATGATGCACCCAGGAGAATCTTGCTTGAAGGCAAAAATATACTGAATTGTAGTGGTTTTGAAGGTATGACCAAGGCTGTTAACAACAGTAATACATTGTTCACAGCACTTCTTCAAGAGAAACAAAAAGTTTATCATGGGGGTACTGCAGTATAACTACAGAGAATCAGTCTGCCTGTTGCCTTCCTCACAATCCTGATTTATCAGTACTACTTCAGCCTCGAAGAAAAAAATAAACATGTATTCAGTTAATCTAAAAATCTCTGAATCTGAGTGTGGCAGTAGTACCTGAAGTACAGTATTGCCAATATGTGGCAAATAAGCGTTTCGTTACTGCAGATAGCATAGTGATTAGGATGTTGAATTGCTATCTCTTGTGAGTTTAATCCCAGGAGGAGCTCAACTGATGCACCCTTGAGAAAGGTACTTTACCTAAATTAGTACTACACAAAGCATTATAAACTGATAATTTTGTCAATTTGTTATTTATCTTGGATAAAAGCGTCAGCTAAAGATTCAATTTTCTGATGTCTAATGACTGTTTGTTATTCTTGCCATTGTCAAAAAGGCATAACAAAATTGTATTTCCTGCAGACCAAAGTAATTATCACTTGCCTAGTGGAGGGTCATGGAGAGCCCGGAATAGGGACTACTCTGCTCGTATCAGGTCACATCCACTCCTGATGGACAAAATAGGGATGCCAGTTTACCTATCTTTGTACTCCAGGAGGAAACTGAAGTCCTTGTGGAAACCACTGTGTGATATATGGCGAACATGTAAACTCCACACACACACCCAGGAGGGGTAGGGTTGAAAACCCACAACCCTAAAAGTGTGAGGTAACAGTGCTACCAACCAAGGCACTTAGTCATGCTTAAATTGCATCATCCATCCATACATCCATCTTTCCATACAAATTTGTCCTGTGCAGGATTGCATATCCCAGAAAAAACAAGCTCAACCCATCACAGCCATCCTTAACTTAATTTTAGTAATCATGAATACATTCAAATAATTTTAAATGTTTAGCCACACTGGATAAAATAATAATATTTTAAATATACGATTTCTTGATCTCCCTTCCTACTGTCGAAAAAAAAATCACTATTGTCAAAAAGATATTAACATCATTGCATTTATTTGTGTCTTACAAATCAAGAACAACAAACCCATAGCCACCCATCTATCTGTATAAAAAACACCTTTTCAGTAGAGGGACACATTGAGCCTGCAGTCTATTCCAGGTAGCACAGGACCGGGACATCAGGTCATCACAGATCACACACTCACACAATCAGAATTGGCAATTTAGAGAACACAATTTCTCTAAACAACATATTGCACAGTTCACCCACCACATATAGTTTGACTGTGGGAGGAAACCTGCATGAAAACAAATTCTACAGACCGAACCAGGGTCAGCAATCACTGCCACGACCCTTATGGCATGTAACCATGGTGCTAGCCTTTGTGTGGCCTGAATGCCCAAAACAGCAAGATTGCAATAAATGTAACATTAACATAAATCATCAGTCTCAGAATCCATCCATCCATCACCACAACCACTGAATCCCAACTGGGATAGCAGGGGGGACCAGAACCTAACCCAGGAACTAACCCTGGGCAGTCGCCAACACACCACAAGGCGCACACACTCACACAATTACCGGGCTAACTTAGAGTTGAAACGGAACCCCTGGCGGAAACCCACGCGAACATGGGTGAAAGCATGTGAACTCCACACAGAAGGATCCTACACCCTGTGATGTTTCTACTCAATAAAGCCAACCGAACTTGGTGAACGTTACTAAATAATTTATTGTACACCAATCTAAAGCAAACCGTGCAGCATGGCGCTCTTTCTTTTATAGAACCTCATTATATCTACAACACGTAACTATAACACACACATTGGCCATCTAATGGTTGGAACTAGCAGCTGCACATATCATTACACGCCCGACCCAGTGACTGAATGCAGGACCTTTCTGCTGTGAGGCAGCAGCGCTAAACACCACGCCACAATGCCACCCACTGCAAGGCAAATATCATCTTAAACTGACACATGACAAATACTAATTATACACAATGTAGCTCATCTCATTAAGACAATACACAAAATGTATTTAGTGGACGTTTTTCAAACTTTGCAAAGGCATTATATAAGTGAATTGGAACTCATCAAAGTCTGAGACACATTGCCCCAAAACTGAAGCAGTGCTGCATAGTGATAGCGAAAAAGAAATGCGGTTTCAGACACTTCATCCCATTAAGATGATAACTCAAATGGTATTTGATGAATTTTTTCGAACTTTGAAGAGGTATTTTGTGGTTATCAGACAAGAACTGATTCAATTATGACACAGATTGCCCCAAAATTGAAGCAGTGCCACATAGTGACAGGAATGAAAAGGGAAGTTTTGACAACTGAAGTGCAAACATCAAACAGTCTTGTGTATAAGGGCCTGTGCTCCCTAGTCCTGTCATTAGAGTAATAACGTTGATCCTGCATGTTGCCTGCAACATTCAAAGTTAGATGTGCCCCCTGGTTTGATCCCCCATGATGCCTTGTTTGCTGGTTTGTTCCCTGTTTGTTTTCCCCGAATTCCTGCTCCCACATCATTCATCCCATGAAATGTGACAATAAATGCAGTTAACCAAGTAATTATTTGTAGGGATGGATTGTGCAGATTGACATATAAGTGGAATTTGAAAAAATAGGTATTGTCTCAGTACTATTACTTATTGCATTTTTCTATTTAAGTATTTATTTATTAGTATTTAGTATTTATTTAGTATTTTACATTTCCATACAGTAATCATAGAAATTATAGAGTGGGGGTTGAGGGAGGAGTAGGGATTATATTGGCGAGCCGGGTGAGAGGGCTGTATGAGGAATACATTACTGTCATTCCGACAGCATCCTTTCTAGTTTAAGAATGTTTATTATATTTTACCATAGTATAGGCAAGTAATAGCTTCATAATACTGAAAGATACAATTAATTGTACGTAATTTATCTACATTAAAACAATACATGGGATAGAAAAATAACAGAAAGAACATAAAATGACTTGAACATTGAAGTAACAAAATAACAATTACAAATGCAGCTAGATCGGTGAGAAGTAATAAATGTCAATTATAAGTATGTGTCAGGAATGTAGGAGGTCTGACAATTAGTACTTATGTAAGTTCAAACCAACATGAGTTCCACAAAGGTCAAATACAGTCTCTGTTCAAGTTGCAGGTGCACAAGACCCAAAAAATCAAAATTATGTGATATGTCTTGGGAAAAGTCTCAAAAATCATAACAACACATAACCAATAATCATGGACAGTAGGTAGCCAACTTGTCATACGCAATGAGAAACAGTGGTTGCAAGGTGAAGCTCACCAACCAAGGATATAGGGTTAACAGGACAGTAGTTAAATATGGCAAACATACTGTAGGACCTCAGAAGTCTTCACAGAAGTTAAACAGCACCTGGCTCAAATGTAGGCTCAGAAGAAAAACTCATAAAGCTGGATTTTTTTTGGCAGGGCTACCATTTGGAATCCACTTTTATTCAAAAGCAATGCATTATGGTAATATGATTCATAAAATGATGTTAGGTGCACAAAACCTAAACCATTGAGCAATTGCAGCAAGCCAAAGGATGCCTTCAACACATCATGTTTATTGGAATGGGCAGCCATTTCTTGGAACTCATTAGGCCCAATGATTACTTTGCATGGTCTTACAATGATCATGGGAAATGAGGCCGAATTACGGGACCATAATGATCGCATATTCCTACATTCCCCCCATACACACTGTTTAACACTATGGAACCTTTATGGGACATTCAGGAGTGCAGAACCAGGGTCAGCAGACAAAGCTAAGCATGTGTATGTGTATGTAATGTCATATAGGCACGGTGCCGCCAAAAGGTTGAGTGAAAAACAACAATTTGTAAGAAAGGTCAAATTAATTTGCATCTCCCTTTTCAGAAACCCAACAAACAAATATCTATGATGGCACCTAACAATTATAAACAGCATGGCACTTCCATACACACAAATCAGGACTCGCTCGGCAGCAGTTGAAGAAGGATTGAAGCATTCATGAAAGTAATGTGTGGCCTTCCTTTGTCCTTGATATTAATATATTGCTTAGTATGTCCATTTAATAGTATTTCATTGCTTTAAGCAGGTTTGAAAATACCAACATTCTGTATATTCTACTAATTTCTTCCTTTGCACAAATGATCTGCTTGTGCACATAAAGTTGGCTTTAAATGAAGATTAATAAGTTTCATTGTACATCCTGTATTTACTTAGAGGTTGAGTAAAATGGAAACTTCATGGAATGTTTGTCATCATATATTGTTCTTTAACAGGTATTAGACATTACTAATGCAATGGTAGTGAATAATAAGAGTATGGGTACAATTACACCTGTTGAACATCAGATGGCAATATTCCATAACTGTTATGACTAATGCAGCTGTAGCTGATAAGTTGACTATGGTGCCCAGCATTCATTGCAGCTGATCCAGCTGCAGTCAGTAAGTCTATTATGACATTCAGCAGTCATTACATCTCCTGCTGAATGATGGAAATGTACTGCGTTTTCCACTGGATGCTGAACCCTCAGCTTCTACAGGAGGAACACGCTAGCAGGATCAATCCTGTGCTGATCTCTCTGCTCTCAGGTTTGCTGATCTGAGCTCTTACAGCCACATTAGCATTTCAATGGACTGCTCCCATTGTATCTTCAGATCAAAGGTGACTACTAATGAGATAGCTGAAGTGTTTGATGGGAATGACACAGAAAGAAAAACAAATAGATGCTCACTGCCAGACTGAACAATTCCTGATATTAGAATTGTATGCATGAGTGGGAAAAAGTTTTCTGTAAAAAATCCTTTCATATTAAACTACAAAGAGGATATAGCCCTTCATCAGCTATTTAAAGTATAATACATTTCTAATGAACTTTTTTTCTCAGAATTTTTGCAATTATTGATAACTTATATTTTACAGCAACTTTACCACTGTCTCTAGCTCCATTACTGATAGACCCTTGTACTGAGGACATTAGCATCACTTTTTAGCATTTTTTAAATTTTTAACATCCCCTTTGGCAGTGGGTCAAAATTACTGGGCATCGTATTGTCTTGAGAAAGGAGTGTCGAACAATGAGGTAGCCCATGATGGTTACCTCATGGTGTCTGACCTTCTAAATGCACAGTTAATGGTGCAGTTAAGTGGACGATTTGAACAATGTAGCAGATTACCCAAAGAACAGAACACGTTCATTACATGTTTATAATAAAAAGATTAAGGACTTATTATTTTGGTATGATAATTACTGTTTATGATGAATGTTTTGCTATTTGTCTGTTTCCTTCAAAACAGAAGCTTCCAATATGTCCCCCACAATGTAATAAAAACCTGTTATTTTGACCAAGTGGGGACATTTTTCCAGTTTCCACAAGGGGAAACTGAATTTTATAAAAATCCATTAATACAATCAGAAAATCAAAACTGATTACTTCTATGCCTACCATAGACTAACTCTGCTCATCCTGGTATCTTTCGAACAATTAAGTGAGATTCCTAATGCTTAATCTTGGTTCAGGGACTGTGGGCAGCTGCAAATTATTAAGCCATCGGCTTATTTGGTCTATCTAGCTCAGGGGCTACCTAGAAGCCTGGGTGATACAACTCAGGGGCTGCACAGCAAGATAATCTCTTTGGTCACCTCAACTTAGGGACTGGTAGAAGTTGGTATGTCTCGCTAATTCAACAAAGAGGCTGAAAATACAAAGCCAGTATGTTTGGTTATCTAGCTCGATGACTAATAGCTAATCCATTTCAGAGGTGGCATACCTAAAGCCAGCATGTTTGTACAGTTAGCATAGGGACTGGCAGTATGTCTAATTAACTCAAGAGCTGACCAGCAGGGAATCAGCATGGTTGATTAGTTTGCTCAAATACCGATTCAATGGTAGTATGTCTGATAGACTCAATTCACCATTGACTAGTATAATGCAACCACTCTTCCAGTTTAACTCAGTCTAGAAATGCTGTGTTTCACTTCTAACCGGGAATTTAGCAAGTTAGCAAGACCAGGCAACCAAGAAGTAATCAAACATAATTTATTAGTTGGGTAAAACAACATACATCCATCATCAGTCAAAACCATGACACAGGGACCAACATAACTCCACCATACATGTACAAGACAGCACAGAGACGAAGTGATACAGACCCAACAGAAGACACACAATGTGGTTGTGAGACAGATCTGACTACAGATGCTAACTGTATAGCGCTATGCTCCACAATGCATGTTTCCTCAGTAAAGTCTACACATGGTGAGTATGCTAATCAACATGCCGGGGTTCTGGCATGCAGTGGGAGGGGTTTCAACAATCTCTGACCAGATGTTATAGTTATTGTTTGCTTAGTTATGTTTGTTTTAGGTTGTTATCTCTCTGTTGTCCCCTTCAGGGAATACTAATAAATCAGTGGACAGATAAGTCCTCAAGCCAATGGTCAATTGGAATGTTTATGATGAGGTGATTGGGGCCTTTCCTTCACTGTAGAGGCAGAGCTTTCCAGCAAGGGAAGAATTCTCTAATTTGCTAAATCTTCATAATATTGTGATATATTGGTTTAAGATTGAGACCATTATATCCGTTGCGCTGAGACCGTTCAAATGACAACAAGTATAAACATGAACATTGATTGGATTAACATCAGACAATGTTTTTCCATTTTGACTTTCTGTTTGACCATTTGGGACCTGGAACAGGGGCAGGGGAGCAGGAAGGGCGGGGGGAGAGGGCCGGATGGCTTTATGATCAGTGAGCCCTAGAGGGTCTGCCTGTGGGCTCTTTCTGGCACAGTGGGGGTTGAGGTGGGGTTGCTGATAGCATCCTCATTGGAGCTGAGCTGATGGTTTCCCCGTTGGGTGAGGGGTAGCACAGGCCCAAAGAAGTCCAGGGTCCTATGTGGACAGCTGCCTTACAGCCCTCAGAAATGACTGAAGTCTCCACAAACATATTAATGCAATTGTGTGTGTGTGTGCGTGTGTGTGTGTGAGCACAGTGATGCACTAGAATCCTTTGCAGGATGTCCCCCTGAATTGTACCCGTGTTGCCTGGGATGGAGTCCTTCTTCCCTATAACTGTTTCCATAATAAGCCGTTTGAAGATGGACGGATATATCATATTTAGCTTACAACTGCTATTTTGCAATATTATTTTACAATATGTTTACAGTACAGACATTTTTCAAAAAAGGCTGTGTACAGAGAAGACTGAAAACATGTTTCATTAACAGTATTGTATCTGACCTTAAGCTACTGTGTCCAGTATAGGATGAAACAGGTCGCCCTGCAGCAGCAGTGAGAGATCTGGGCTCGGGCAGGAGCCAGGGTGGGATGCCATACAGAGTGGACTGACGCAAATAGTCATGGCTGACAGACCTGCAGCCTGTGCACTGCTCCATCATTTTACTCTCCCCCTTCTGCGTTCTTGGTCCTCCTTAAATTCTATATAGCTCTCTCCGTCTCTCTTTGCCTCCATCCATTTTGCCGTTTCCTACCACTCTGTGTCTTTCCTGATTGCTCTTTCTCTACTCTCTCAGACAAGCGAAGTAGACATCCATATCTCTTAGGAAAGAGTGACTCACCGTGCTGCAGCTGGAAGCACACAATACTGTGTGTCAGAATCCAAAACCAAAATACATCTACTAATGACATGCAGTTTGTCATCCTGGCACTATGTGTGTGTGTGCACGTATATAT
>JAODUD010000040.1:24389200-24405486 GCA_026784285.1 Stomatorhinus walkeri | reverse complement strand
TAGATAGATAGATAGATAGATAGATAGATAGATAGATAGATAGATAGATAGATAGATAGATAGATAGATAGATGGATTTGAAAAGTTGTACTGACATCTAGTGGTGATGACTAGTGAAATATTTTTGATGATTCTAATGAATTTTCATGTTGAATTTCACTACAATATCACTAGGAGGAGAAAAAACATCCCTGGCAAAGAAATCTCACATGCATAAAATATATTAATCGAGAATAGACATTTCAAGATAATGTGTTGTGTTCTTATTTTACCGAAAGGTAATTGTACCTATCTAGTCCTAACCGCTGATTTAACAATGATCAAGCTAACATTAAAAGCTGATACAATGTAATCATAATATAACTGAGCGCTCACATACAGTTCAGCAGTGCAGTGAAAGCAGCAGCCAGTGTTTTCTTCCTCAGAGCCATCACCTGTGAGTCTGCGGTGTGTTTAGTGCAGTGATTACAGAGTAATCATGCGTGACACAGAGCATTACTGAAGGCCAGAGAGGTGGCATACAGCAGACACTGCGTGCACGCAGTGTCAGGGACGGAGAGAGCCAGAGGCACTGGACCGAGACCTCCAGCATTCCACAGCGCTAGGGACAACGGCGCTATCGCCCCTCCCCCATCGCAGCGCTCATTCCTTTTACCCTTAGCTGTAGACCAGTCCTGCTGTTCCCCGGCTAACATGCACCAGGCTGACCAGCTTCTATCACACCCACCAGGCAGCGCTGCATTGTCACACATCTTTTATGCATAAGTCCTGCTGTTTAATGGCCTAAATGAAATGCAAGGATTCCTATGCTGTCTGAAAAAACTCAATCTTTATAAGCTTGTCACTTTTTTAACTGCTGTTGTTCTGAAATAACATTTCAAGCCAGACACATTAAAATAGGCTGTTTCTAAAGATGGAAGGAACATACAGCCAACATTAATATGAAATATTCTCATCTCTGAATACCATCATTCTAATATTTAGGTATGTTTTGCTGAACAATCACTGCATTTTCCTACCAGTAATGAACAATAATTCCCTGTTTTATGTCTAGTACACATTGATAGCATGATGCAAATTATGAGTCATAAAATGAATCATGCTATAGTCTCTTTGCAAAATGTTTATTTATTGATTTGCTCTGTTTGTTTTCCTTAGTGGCTATTAAGTTGCCTGAACATAAACAATAAGCATTCATTACACTCATGAGCCAATAGAGGGCGCTCATGACTCAACTTTTAGAGACTGTGAACCCAGAAGCCCTGTCTCTGATACCACCAAAATACAATTGTTCCTTCCATTTATTTGTCCCCTCGCTGTTTACAGTTTTGTCTTACATTTTGCAAATCCAAAACAAGAAAGCACCTCAAGTGGATCTACCTAAGCAGACTTCCTGGAAGTCACCGTTCTTCCATCCATTTTTCACCAGTGCCTAGGAAACGGGAAGCCAATAATCCCACGGTACATGTGTGGGACGTAGGCCGAGGCAGGCACATTAATAATAGAAAAAAGAGAAATGCCAGAGCAGATGCGGTGCTCTGATATAGGGCGGTCTTTCCTTCGGTTCGAGGTTTTTCAGCCTACAAGGAGCCATTGTTGTAGCAGAACAAAGAAGGACGTGGCTGCCTGACTGCAGCCTGCCTCCCGCTGTGAGGGGAGATCTCCTGGGCCTCTCTGCATGAGGCAAACAGCATTCTGGAGCCCTGAAGAGAGACAACCAGACCAGAATAATCAAACTAGAACATATAACAGGCAATGATTTTTAGAAAAAGAAACATATTTATAAGAACTGCCCACTCATCCCTGAACGCTGCACCAAAAGCATTTTGCTCTCATGATATTGATAATCTTTTTCTTTATGAGAATTTATTTTTATTGAAGTAGGAAAAATGACAGATATATCTCCATCTTAACCAAACAGAATTAGCCGTTCATCTGTAAACCATATCTCCAGGGTCACGGAACCACAGAATTATAATCTTTAAAGATATATCACATGATTTTGTCTAACCAATTCTAACTTAAAATAATGAAAGCTGTTCCATCAATTTAACTTAACACATTTTAATCTGGTGTTCAGTTTTGTATTTCTATCTTGGCATATATTCTGAGTTCTTATACCCTTTACCAATGTGCTATATTTGTAAATAACGTATAAAACATTTAAATTCCAAAGGGAAATACTATTTTTAAATTCTAGTATCAAGTACCAAATTTAATAAATGAAGATGCTACAAACCATGTAATATCAGTTACTACAAAATACCTACATCTAACCTGGGAGAGCAGTCAGATAATTATGTACGGTTAGAATCCATAATTTGCTTTATTGTACCGATTACTAATTAAATAAGCCCTAAATAGTTGTACTGCTATTTTGTGTAGGAGTCAATTGATTTGGACTGAGATCATAACAAAAGACACCGGACATCCACCATAGCCTGGAGTTCCCACCCCCTGAGTTCCTTGTGTTGACTAGCCAATGGGAAAATGAACGAATGAATGAGTGAATGACTCCCGCCTAATATGGTGAATGTAGACACAGCATCCCACCAGCTCACTGGATGCAGCACTGAAATGTGTTTGCATCAAAGGGCATAAATGACTGAGAGGCAGAGTCAGTAGGTCAGAACATGTCCTAAATAATCTAAATGCCGTAACTGTGTGATTGAGAATTTGTGATCCTTTATAAAGCAGCACAATTTCAACAGGAAAGCAAAGCTAGTAAATAGAATGAGGTGTCCAGTTTGGATAAACTACTACAGTGATATAGGAAGAGTACTTAAACTCTGAACAAGAACATATATTTCTATACATGTAAATATATGTTTCAGATTACAGTGTTTCAGGCCTTCACCTCAAAATTTAATGCAATTGATTTAAATAAATTTCATGTCTCAGGTTTCAAATTTCAGGTTTTATTGTCACATGTATTTCGAGAATTGCCACAGTTACAGTGAGTGACGGTGCATGCAGAGACAAAACAAACAGCAGTGCTCTACATCTCGTTACCTAACAACTCGTAAATGACCTGGTAGATGACAATATACAGGCAATACACCTCAATTTGAATTGCATGGGTATAAAAGGTATTTACCCATTCAACAATACAAATGTTCATCTTCAAAAATGGGTATTAGGTCATGTTTTGGATGCTGGCATTCCGACTACATACAGAATTTTTCAATATAACATTTTCTTTCTAATTGGCTGATCAACCCATTTGTTAGGCCCAGGGTTCACTAACCATTACTTTAACTGCAATGTATGGGAAAGCCGTCTGCCTCTGATATGGCAACAGGAAGTCCACAGGAAGAGAAGTCATTACCAGTCCCTTGCTACAGCCAGCAGATGTGGTCTGTCAGCCACTTCAAACCACATCTGAAGGTTGTAAGCTTTGTACTGTCCGGCCTAACAACACTGCCGTAATTATACTCTCCCCTCCCCCAGGATCTCTGCTTCCCCTTTCCGTAGCCATCGGTGAGCTTTGCACCTCCTGCTGACAAGATTGCCGTAATGGGGTAGGTCTAAAACATTATGTCTCTTTACTGTTAAAATGTGCCTTTGAATACTGAGGCAATGTCATCTCGACATTCTCCTTCTCTTTGTAAAGTATGCATGACAACATGTATGACATGAAAAGGCTGCCTGGCTCACAGTACTGTATCTACCTCATATTCATATTATTTATTGACAGCCACTTTCAAGCCGGTGAAAGATCAGAGCCGTTTTATGGCAGAGAGGATGACATCTGGTTTAGGGAGCTGACATCGGGTGCTAACTTGATTTTTACAGTTGGTCTGCAGTTTTCTTTCAACAGTATTTTCTGGCTGCGATGCTGCCTGTCATGCATTATTCTTCCCCAGGCAAGAAATATATAGACAGTAATAGAAAGAGCTATACAGTGTTACTAATGCTTAGTGTGCTTATCCAGTTTCACTGGGTTCCTGACAGCACTGTAAGAGGCCAAAATGTGGCATATACCGTTTTCAAGCATAAAACGGTTGAATGCTCCTGAGGTTTCTTGCATTACAGTATATGACGTGATATATATCATGTGTGTATCACAGACTAGGCCTAGGCAATTATTTTTTGTGGAGGAGCAAATCGCTGGTTAACCATACCAGTAGGAGGCATTTTTTAATGATTATTTTCAGATCCCATGAAAGCTACATAACAGACTTTTTAGATTTTACTTTCCCTGCAGAAATCAATAGAGCCAATGCATGTTTCATGTTTACTTGTTGATGTAAAGTTCAACAACGAATTGCAATGTTTTGTAATTTGATCTTTCATTTAGGTAATTCTGTAAAACTTTTTAAGAAAAAAGAAACAAATAACCCCCCTTAACCCTTAGTTTAACAAAGTACTTTTGGGTACATGTATGTATCCACAAAATCTAAAATACTGAGCTTCATGACAAATGCCACAGAATAGCTAAGACTATAGATTGCGATAATTCATCCAATTAATGTCATGCCATTTTCTTAGCATTGCTAGAAATTCGTGGGACATACAATTTGCAAAAAACGGCAAAGAGACTCACATAGATTCATTGCCTTGTTATAACAGGTTTTAAGAGACTAGCACTGTTACCACAAACCCCCAGAACCGGGGGTCTGAACCCCAGCTGTCTGTGTGTGTATGTGGAGTTTCGGTGATCTCCTTATTTTGAGTGGGTTTCCTCCTCAAGTCCAAATATATAGACTAAGACAAATTGATCTCTCTAAAATGTCAAGTAATATGACTGTGAGTATGTACCCTTCAATGGAGCAGCATCCTATCCGAGTTACCCCAGTCTTGTGTAGTATTCTGCCTGGGATACTCTCCAGGCAGTTAGAAGATGGATGGTACTGGGTGAAGAGAAAATTGGTTTACGGTCAGTTAACTATTGCTGGACCTATTACTGAAGTAATACGCCTGCGGTAGATCAAAAACATCTTACTTTCCATGAACAATGTTTGTACAGTTCATTAAGGAATTTGTAAAAGCTATGTATTGTAATGGAATAAAGAGAATGAACTATATTAGTTAAATATTTCCCTTAAAGGGAATGATAAATTGAGAACACAATGAGGAATGTTTGATTTCTCTGGAAAGGTTAGTGGACCTAATCTTCCTTAAAAGGAGATGGGAGGACATTAAAAACATAGATATCATTGGTTTTCCTTGGCAAAAGCAAATCCTTACTTCCGTGACATTTACAGTCGTGACCCCTTTGTTCTTCTTTGAAAGATTGGCCTAGTTTTATTTGCCTCTCATTAACTGTGAACTTTAATATTCTTACCTAAGTTATTTCTCCCAGTTTTTCATACTAGGCACAACTGATTGCCAAATAGCCATGGCTTTCAAGAGGAGACCTTGGGTGTCTGCTCTGCAACACTTTTGTTGGGCTTATCTTAGACTTTATTTCTTCATTAATGGCTACCTTTAAAAATGTGGCAGCTGATATAGATGACAACAATGTTTATATAGGGCTGAGAAGTCATAAAAATTAAGTAAACTGATGTAATATGCAGGTATGTCTGAGAAAATGAAAAACAACACAAATGTATTTTATAATCACACATCTGTTATCAGACAGTTGCTAATTAAAGATGCTTCGTGAACAGCAGTCTCTCAGCAACTTCAAACCAGATCATTTCTTGGCAGCTGGACAGAAAGGAAAATCAAACCTGCTGAGCAGAAATATGTTGAACATAGAAAGTTAAATCTGTGAGTGTTATCCAGGGAGAAGCTGACTGTGTGTTTACAGGGCTGTATCATAATGTCTTCCCTAAAGTTTCCGATTCGGCCGGAGAACTAATAAATTCAATGTCAACACAAATTAGTTTATTTTTCATTGTTACGGGTGGTAAGAACCTCATCGCTTTTTATGTTAGCGAGGGGGGTCAGCCCACGAACAAGACTAAAAAGCAGGGGCGGCCAATCTTATCCGCAAAGGGCCGGTGTGTATGTGGCTTTTCCTGCAGCTCCCTAATTAGATTACTAATTAGAGGACTGATTGGCTGAAGAGTCCCCACACCTGGGTTTGAACAGCTGACCTACAGGTTATCCCAAAAACCTGTGCATTCACCGGCCCTTTGCGGATAAGATATAATCTATAAGGTGCTATAAGGGTTATCTCCCTTACATTGTTAGTTTCAGGCACCGTTCTGAGTGACATTTGATGTCGCAACCAATAGAAAAAGTTGTTTGGCAAATAAGGCTTTTGGAGTATTTGAATTAAAATGTACTCACTGGTAACAGACACTCTTATATGACTGTTCTTTTCTATCCAGAGCAGATGGACTGGGAGGCAGCATCTTATAGTGACCCAGGGGGAAAGCAATGGCAGCAACATGTGTTTCAGCAGAGAACAAAAGAAAAACTGTATCACAGGTGAGCTTCACCCCAGAACTATGATCGCCTATTTATTAAACACACCAGATTATTTTTGGATGCCATCAAATAAATAAATCAGCTGAGTTTAAGACTGATTGCAGCGCCAAGCTACACATGAGAGTATATTGTTTGGAATATTCATAAAGAGATTTAAATGATTATATCATAATCGCCGCTATAATGCATAACTACAGGTCATGTTGTCTGCCTTCAGGTCCAGGAGGGAGCCGTCAATGAAATGTTTCCTCACTCCAGATGGAAAAAAAGACTTCTGCAATTTAAACCATAGTGACCTTCATGGCACCTCTACTGTGTGAGAAAGATGTGAAACAGACAATTCCATTTAATTTCCACCAGGTGTGATATTTATGGAATGAGGAGTCCACATTCATCTACATTTTAAGCATTATCTCTGTAATGAAATATTGGGACTATGGAAGCATTTGCACAAATCATTTGTCAACACGGCCAATGTAAAATAAATCTAGATTAAAGTAAAGTGTATGCACTATGTAGATGGAAAAAATATCTAAAAATATAACCATACTGTACATTTGGGCAAAGAGAAAGTCTTTAAGTGGTACAAATGTACCAGATGTGCAAACATGCATAATTAAGGCTTTAGCTAAAGATGGGAATGACTTACCTGCTGATTAATCATATGCTGCCTGAACCGTGTAGCCAGATTTGTAAATGTGTTCACTTGCTGGTGGGACAGAATGCAACCCTGGAAACATGTGAGGAAAAAAGGCTAAATTAAAAGTGCTGATTTTAAAGCAGCCTGTTGTGTTACCTTTAGATAGGAAATACTTGACTGACAGAAGGTGCTCTCTGTGCCTAACTAGTAACATGACTATTTCCAGATGGTCTGCAGGCCTGATGTATCTAGTGCCAGAGAACCACAGGCAAAAAACTTACAGCTTGTAAAAATTAATTTGCACAATGAGATAATTAATTTGTTTAGATTGTGCCAAAATGGATGTCGAGGCTGTGATTTTATGATTCAAAGTAACCATATATGGAACATAGTTTTTTATTAATGTGCCATTAAGCTCACAAATAAATACTATTCTACTGATTTTCCCCTTTATTATGACCCTAATTTTCAGCTTATTGTTTTGCACACTCTCCAAAGCCCCTGAAGGGTAATGTGAAACATGCATTTTTAATGAGATTTTTAATGAGACCTAGGGAAACAATGCACAATTACAAGGTCATCCTTAGTAGGTCAACAATGTATAAAGTAGGTCACCTTTAAACAAAGCGAAACATAAAGAATAAAACGGAGAATCATATTCTCAGTGTTATTGGCATGAAAGCATTATTGATATTGATAACCAAATAAATTGCATGCTATACCATAACATGGAGGTTAAACGTACAAGATGAGTGCTATGTTCGTGTCGTGCCCAAAATTCACAAATCCCACAAACATGCATAATACAAATAAATTGATAAACAAATTGAAGTTTACGTTTGCTACAAATTCTTCATTTATTGTTTTACAATTTTCCTTTTATCAGGCTAGAAATCTAAAGATGTGATCCTGGATTTCCCAGTCTGGAATGAATAATTATATGAGAGAAATAGCTTTCGGAGTGGCATGTCTTGGTTAGCTACAAAAACATTGGGATTTTATGTTTATTGAGCTTTTGACCCATTTCTGCTTTGGCGTCATGCGTAGCTTTTAGCTTTCATTTTTATTGGTCTTTTGCATTAGTAGGGGAATCACTGATAGCCCCCTAAAGCCTCTTATGTAATTATAATATGTGGTAGAACATTTGGTGCTTTAAAACTGCACATGATTAATTACCAAGAGAATAGAGTGGAAGACTGTAATTAGTGAATAGAATCCTCAATAGAAAAGTACAATCACAGAAAGGTCTGTATGGTTTTGTCTGTGCAGGTGGGTGCATTTTTGAATTATTTCAGTTGTGTCCTTCAGTGACAACATATGTGGTTGGCTATATGGGAAACATTTGGCTAGTCTATGTCTCCCTATTGTGCTACACAAAAAATATATTGCGGTTATAATATTATTCAAATCATTTAATGCAGAAGCATACATCACACCTGCACCCACAAAATCATTAAGAGTATCTTAATGTAATTCTTTCAACATGTTTTTGATTGAGCCACTGGGCGGGGCAGAGAAATTGTACCTTGCTTTGAAGAGAATTACTTGTCAATTGCCATTCAGTCTCCATTCATTAACATATAAACCAGAATCATAGTTCCAGTCAATAATAACTATTAATTAAAATAATAAACAAATAAAAATAAAAATGCAATAATTATGTATTATAATGAGTTGAGATATTCAGTCTTCTATAGCGGTTTTTGACAATTAGTTGTCCTCACCTAGTAAATACTGTGATTTCACTTTCACTGTCATGTTTATTGTATAAGTTGATAGCCAAGACTGACACATCTAGTTTGGACAGAGTGGTTCTGGTCGCGTTCTCCAAAAGTAAACGGTCCGTGGAGGGTAACAGGATAATCCCAGTGCTGTGTGAAGCTCACCTTGCCATCTGGAGAGGCAGTGAAATGGAACGCCCCCTGCATTTCCACATTCCTATCTCTGCAGGAAACATTCACTGCTTTTTTGTTTTGTTTTCAAGCAATGACAGGGAACAAACAGTGGTATCGCATATAAAGACTCGAGTCTAAAATGACTGCAGTGGTCTGAAAACAGAAATGGCCAAACAAATAAATATTCATCCATTCATTCATCCATCTTCTATACCCACTTGTCCTGTGCAGGGTCACAAAGAGCTCTGGAGCCTATCCAGAAAGCTATGGGCACAAGGCAGGGAATAACCCGGACAGGTCACCAACCCATCACAAATAAATAAATATTTTTTCATTGTCTATCTAGAGATTTTTTATTGTCTACTTGCAAAACATACTCAGTAAATAAGTATTCATTGTAAAAATAAACACTTCAACTGAATTTTATAATTTACACATTGCATTAGATAACACATACATGTCCATAGTATTATAAACCTACAACCTAATTCAATTGCACTGCAAACCCAAGGTATGGGTGGAAGTAATTGTTGTCATGCATAGCTGTTGGCTTTTATTTTTATTGGTGTTTTGCATTAGTAGGGGAATCACTGATAGCCCCTTAAGTCTGTCATCCAGGAACAGAGTCTGGACCACACCCCAGGAAACACTGGAACACTCAGGACAGCATACTGAGAGGGCAATCACACTGTTACACAGAGACACTAATCAGCCTAACAATGATTCTCAACTGCAGGAAGAATGGGGGGCACCTAGAGGAGACTCATGGAAACACAAAGAGAACATGCAAAGTCCACAGAGAGAAAGAGTGGGCCCCCACCCCTGGCAGTGGGAGGTCATAATCATGCTCCTTATGGCCCAAAAGAAAACCAAACATGTCAACAAGTCATTTGAGAAGGTATGATGTCTGTTACCATATTCTTCATATATATGACTGTATATTAACAGAGGTATTTAACAGGAATCTGGTAAGATGGATGGATGGTGGCTGAAACACTTCTCAGCATGTTAAAAGTACATTATGTGAGCACTTCGAAGAATTGTTCCATAAGATAATGCAAGGTGCAATCCACTTAAGAAAGCACAATTGTAAAACTTCCTATAAAGGATAACGTTCAAAAGTAGAGTAATGACTTTTTATGATACTGGCTATAAAATTTTAAAAAATAACAAAATACTTTGCCACCTGCAAACAAATGAACTATTTCTAGGTCTTGCTTGAAATCATAATACTAGGATTTAATAGTGATGATCACATTTATAGAACTTAGATTTTGAATCTACTTCCAGCAGCAATATTAGACAAGTATATACATAACATTCTGATTATTTAATGTATTTATTCCAATCTTAAAAATCTTAAAATTTTAAACTGACACAGACACACACATACATCTGTCTTATTTAACACTTTTTTTGCATAAACCCCTGATAATCAAACCCAGCAACATCAACTTGCTCTGTAAATTCACAGATATCTAAATTCATGCTGGAGTAATTGTGTCAGTCATGAACTAATTATTATTACATCAGAGATAGCAAATGTAGTTCTCTGTGAGACTGCTGATGGAACCAGGGCTCCATGTATCAATTGACAGATTTGGCAAAAAAGAAAAACTGTACATTAAAATAAAGCACAATACAGAACAAATCACATTTTCCTTCAGATTTGAATGCTTTTAAATAATTTATTTCTGTATTGCAATGCACTCCTCAAAAGAATTAAATTTTTGGTGCGAAAAAAAATCTAACAATTGCAAACTTTTTGTCAGTGATACATAAATGATGAAGAACACAGTACTTCATGCTGCAAATGTTGTGCCTCATGTTTCATACCCGATATTGCATTTAATTCAGTTGTAACCTTATAACAGGAGTGCTTTTTATGGATATACCTGCAGTATAATGCACACTAACAGAGAATGTGTTCTTAGAGCTGCACAATTAGCAATACAGAACAAAGGAAAGGAGCAAAAAAAACCACTTACAGCACCTTTTCAGACAAAATTGCAATGAATTCATTTATATTATGCATTTAATTGCAATAATGCAAAGACTGGCATATGTTTGATATTATATGGTTTAAAATATTATACGGTCTATAAATATTATACGGTTCTCATAATTAAATGGTATGACAATAACATGAGCCCCAAATATGTGTAAACTATATAGATCAGTATGCGCTGATCAAAATAAAACACTGGAAAATTTATCCAGACCCATAGCTACTTATCACAGTTATCATTTGACTTTTGAGAGTGTACTCTAACAAATACTGTGATGTCTCAATTTATTCTGCAGGTTAAAACTGTACCTTTGGCCTCATGTTCTGTTGGAAGAATTAAATATTAAATAGAAGAAAAATGCCAGAAAAAAGTGACAGACCACTGAGGTCTTCGCGAAACCATGTGAGGACACCTCAAGCCTAAAGAACTCTATACTCAACTTCTGCATTCACCAATTTCACTCAAAGACCGCTGAGGACAAAATCTATCCATCATCACATGGGATGTTCATTGTCCTGTGTGTGTTAATCTAAAGTTAAAGATAAATTAATGCACATTATACTCAATCATATACAGTATGATTCATCATGCACAGATTAAATTGTGTCTTAACACCAAAAAAGGCCTGTTGGTAACATGGCATCTCTCAAACAGACTCTTAGAATCAACCAGGACTGGGTATCTAGGTTGGCAAATCCTAGATGGTAAACATCACATGGACATTTACAGCAGATGCTAGAATCAGAAAGCATCTTAGGGAATGTCTTTTTAAGGGTTGGACAGTAAATTAAGAGATTAATAGACCAATGCATTGGTAAATGAAATACACTTAAACAAAAAGTTCTTTTAATTTTCATCTTTAAAGGGTTACCAATTTCAGGCATGGTTAATTCACATTGAGTAAAGAAAACTGTGACAAGGGCTGCAGTTTCTAACTCAGCATATCACGATGTATAGCATTATTCTATTTTACTTCATGCTAAAAAGAGTACTGAATTTTTCTCAAAAAAATCTTTTATAATGAGTACTAGTAAAACGCATTATGTTAATTAATGGAGGCTCAGATATAAAACGTTCTACACTGAGGAGCTATCAAACGTCAGGAACAAAATTTAGCTAGAACAAATGTATTAAAATTAATGAATAACTTCACAAATATCTAAAAAGCAATGAAAAACAAAAAGCAACTCTAATCTACCAATTAGCTAATCGATATGCTGAACAGGTTAAGGCACAAGGACCAATGCATTTTTTAGCTGAATGTGATCTGCACCCAGCAGGATGGGCAAAAATCTGCCTTCCCCCAAAATCAGACGGTGACCTCAGGTCCTGACCTTTCACATAGTGATTCTTATGAATACTTTTCTCCACCTCTCCCCATTCCAAATGGTAAACACAATGTCAGATTAAAAATTAAATTGATAGCTGGAACATTTTTACAGGCTTCGATGAATACAAAACAAAACTGTTAAAAAACCCTATTTGAAAATCTATTTACTTGAAAAATACATACAGAAAATATATATAACTGCAGCATGAGAATCTGTGTACGATTTAACAGGTGAGAACCTTTTGCACTTGAGAATTAATTTGTGGGGCAATCCCTCAAGGCTGGCATGCAGGAGCCGTGATAATGAGGCTCTCTTATACAGTGCACACAATCAAGGTGTTTGCTTAGGGCATATTCAACACTTCCCATCGTCTCCGTTTGGGATAATTCAATTGACTCTCGGCGTGCTTACACTTCGACTCTGGTTTCCCATCTATAGATGGCAGCAGTGCATTGGTTCAAGTATCTTTTGAAATAACTACAGCATGTCCATCAGCTGAGGATTTCTGTTTCAGTCTTGTAATAACTCCAGGACATGAAAAACACTCATCTGTGCCGGCTGCTTTCTTTTTAAGCTGTGAGCACCAAAATGTGCATAGATAAAGTCGGCTCTGAAGTTTTAAATGCTTCATGATACAGAATAGAAATTATAAAATTACTCAAAATAAGAAGAACTGCCCGGCAAAGCATTTATTCTACAAAATCAGAATGGACAATAGCCTTTGACCAATGTAGGTGCTGAAAATTTTTCATCAGTAACTTATTTATAAATGCACTTTCATTTGTTCATCATATAAAAAGTACCAACAAACAGTTTGATGCGACAAAAAGGCATTCAGCTGAAATCTATTGGATAGATACAAAGTAGTTACCATTGTTTTACTGTAGTCACGTGCAACATATCACTATCACTAATACTACAACTAGATTACTATGCCTACTAATGCAAGAAATTAATTACGATAATGTACCTGTATTGTGAACCTTTGGATTCAAAACCTAAGGTAGATATGATTTTAAGACTGCTGGCGCAAAAAAACAGCAATGAAACAAAATAAAACAGGCTTATTTATGGAACTCAGAGAAGCACCCTCCCCTGCACAGGTGCACGTTGCAGATCTTGCAACCGAAGACGCTCTCATGTCGCAGTCCCTTATTGGTGCAGTTCCGGCACCTGCGAGAGCGCTCAGACATGCGCTCGAGCCGATGGCCATACTCTATGGGCGAATCCGAGTGGCGCTTGCGGGCGGCCCGCTCCATGCCCCGTGCCCCCTGGTAGTCCCCGATCAGCTGCTGGGCCAGGCGGATGCGGAAGTGACGCTGTGTGAACTGCTTCCCACTGAAGCCAGCGGGTGGGATGCCGCCCCTGCTCTCCCGCATGATGATGTAGGCATTGACGATACACAGGTTGATGTAGAACCACAGGAAGTAGCGCCACCACTTTTTGCAGGGACGTCCTACTTGGTAGCACTCACGGAGCTGGTCACAGAGGTCCACGCCCCGCATATTCTCCTGGTACAGAAGCAGCGGGAGTGGCCGCGGTATGCCGAACACAGTGCCGTCACACTGCTTGCTCTGGCAGATACCGACGATGCCCGGCGCCGAGTTGGATGACAGGCAGCTGATGACCTTGGTGTCGCGCATGACGGTGGCAACGATGTTGCCGTGCTGGCACTGGTAGAACTGGCCCTGCGCCAGCTTGCCCACGTTCCGCAGCTTGAGCATGTCGGGGAACCCGCAACGGTTCTGCTGCGTGGTCCCACAAGCGTACAGCCCATCCTGCAACAGCCTCTGCATCAGGGGCACTGAGGTGAAGAAGCTGTCCATGAAAATGTGGTGAAACTTCCCCTCGAGCCCCTGCACCAGTGAGGTGACCACCCTGTAACCGACCGTTCCTGTGTCCTCTCCTGGCTTACCCACATAGATGTTGGCACGGTGGCAGTATCCAGACTTGGAGTCACACAACATCCACACCTTCAGCCCCTTTTTTATAGGTTTGGAAGGCATGTACTGCGTGGTGGAGAAACGGCCCTTCACCGCGACTGCCCCCTCGTCCACCGTCAGGCACCTATTTGGGGCATAGGCTTCCCACATAGTGTTCTGCACCACGTTCAACAGAGGCCTGATCTTGTACAACCCATCATAATCGGGCTGACCCCGGACTGGCTCCAGTTCGCGGTCACACAAGTGGATGTTTTGGTTCAGCTTTTCAAACCGCCTGGCAGTCATTGTCTTTTTGAAGCCAGCATTTCCTATGAAAATATCAGTAGCCCAATACATTCCATAATCCGGAAGCTGGTTAATGCCCATGAGAATATTCAGTCCGATATAAGCTTGCATCTCCCTCAGGTTAGTAGGATGCCAGTGGGAATCGAGTTTCCCGCTTCTCCTTTGCCTATAGAGGGCGTAGTTGTTTGTTTGTTCTACCATGTATTCAAAAAGCGAGTCAGGGAAGAGCAACCGGAAATAGTCACGGGTGTCAGCTTCATCCCCCAATGTGTGCTGGGGGCCAGTGATAGCGGTAAACGGCTCGATTGAAATTACCTGATCAGGTTCGCCCCAGAAGTCAGGAGAGGTGCAGTCCTCGTCCAGTTCATCAAAAGGGCTGTTAAAATAGCTCTGCTCCTCCTCTTCCAAGTCAGAGAAATCAATGTCTGAGTCGTTTGACATGGATTCAGAAAAGCTGTTAGTGGTAGCATAATAAGAGTCCTCCGCGTCCTCCTCGTGTTTTATTCCATTGTCCGTGACTAAAATAATATTGCAGCTGCCTCCCGTGATGTAGCTGGCCGTGTCCGCAGTTTCTGCTGCCGCTGTGCTTTTGAATTCATCCTCTTCATCATCCTCTAATAGTTCTTCCTCATCGTCCGAGTCGGGCTTTCTGAAAGGAATCTCAAACCACTTCACGTCCGTACAAAGATTAAGTGGAGATTCCTTACTATCGGAAACCGAGTCCCTTTCTGTGTCAGCGCTTGTTTCTAAAATAGTAAAAAGCTCTCGCCTTTTTCTTGCCGCCATGTCAGGGTTTTGAACTGTTCTTGCATGAGTCTTATTTTTAGGGGAAATATTTTCAAATAACTAAGTTAAATTTCCCAAAAAAATGATTACAATGTATCCCATGTGCAAATGGTCGGAAAACCCGGCAGTTTAAAGCTATGCGGTTTTTAAAGCTTGAATTGTTTCCGCTCTTGGCTTTTTTGTGTGCTTTGAAGCGCAGTGTGGCCAGAGACGTCAGAAGCTGCATGCATGTCCTGCTTTGTAAGGGCGTTTTGCGACTGCAGCTGGTGGGGTAGCTGCTTCGTAAGGCTGGCAGATGGCCGCTGCTGTTGTAATGTCTGTTGGCACAGGGCACCATGAATAGCCATCTATCCGTCTCCGATAGCATCGAGAACGTGTTAAAATCGATAAAGAACGCGATCGTGTATTTTACGACCACTGTAAGTTGTGTTTATCCGCCCCCCTCCCCTCAAGACGGTAAACACGACAAATACGAAGCTTATACTGCTAACGTTCATGGGAAGGCGATGGAAGCTCACCTTTGACATGAACGCAGACGTTTTTATGGTAACAAAGTGGCTTTATACACAGTTGCCGTACAGCTAGGACATGTAGTTTTAAAACACTCGCTTTCGCCCTGGTAGCCAGACAGAGAAAAATAAAGTAGTGGTGATTTTTTGTAACTAAAAAAAAAAAAACTAATATTTGGCTCGCTTGTTTGGAAAACCGCTATAGTTGCCGGTTTGCGTTGTTTGTATCGCAGTGGTTCATACTGTACGGCGTGTTTTTAACGGGGACCACCGTGAGATGTTCCAGCTCTGCTTTAAAAACTAGATACTTTAGGAGGTTAATTCGTAAATAACGTAACCTTCCGTGGCAGTGTAGATGAGTCCGCAATATATATATTATATTTTTGATTTATAATATGTATATATATTAAAATCAGTGCTATTTCAAAGTAATTAGTCCCTGGCGTTTGTTTTGTGGGGGGGGGGGGGGGGGGGGGGGGGGGGGGGGGGGGGGGGGGGGGGGGGGGG
>JAODUD010000040.1:24344313-24356877 GCA_026784285.1 Stomatorhinus walkeri | reverse complement strand
ACATGCTCCCCTCTTGCCTAGTCAGTGTCCTCTACTACTAACTTGGCACTCCCCGCTCTTAACCTGGTGCCCCCCTTTTTCAGCCACCCAGCTTCTCCAGTGACCCCTGCTAATTTGTTGCCGCCCCCCATTGCTAACTTGGCATCCCGCTTGCCTAGCTGGAACCCCCCATTGCAAGCTTGGCACCCCCCTCCCTGCCTAATCAGCATCCCAGATTGCTAACTTGGCACTCTTCTTTGCTGACCTGATAGCCCCCATCCCTTCCCTAATTGGTTACCCTATCGCTAACTTGGCACTCCCCACCGCTAACTTGGCACCCCCTTTGTCTAGTCACCACGCCCTTTGGTAAATTGGCACCTCCGCCTTACCTAGTATTGCTCCCGTGGCACTAAAAACTTCCGTTTTGAAAACCACAACACATTAAGAAAACACAACACATTAAAAAATAATGTCTCAATGTCTTTATGTTTTAATGTCTTCTTAGTGTTTTCGCGTTATCAGTGTTTTTGCATTGTGTTAATGTTGATGTGTTCTATGCTTTCAGGGCTACTGTACCAAAATCATTTTTTTTTATCTCTATCCTATTCCATTTTTTTTGTATTTTTCCACATAAATTATTCACTGTAATCTGTAAACAGTGACACATTAGGTGACATAACTGTCAGAAGGGATATTAACTGAAACATTTGTGTAACATTAGAACAGGAAGTTCTCTTGTGGTTACAAAGACACATCTGGGACCGTAGTATTACATGCCACCTTTTAAAATATTGTTAATATGCCAATCCAAACCACAGATGGGAGAAAATAAGACCACCATAGTGTTGGCTAGAGAATAAATGAATCCCTAGGTTTCTTGATATTCCGGAATAAATTCAAATTTTTGTTTTTTTTTGTTTTTTTTTTAAACAGTCCAAAGGGAGTGTTAACGACAACCCAAACACAGCTCTTTCTGATGGTGAAGCAGTCCATATGGGTGCTGTAATATATCAGTATTGTCTCCCTAAATACAAATCAAACACTGCCATTAGTTATTCTGTTTATTTGTCTGTTTATATGTATTTGTGATTGGAAGAGTCATTCATCCTATATATTTTTATTTGGGGCATCTTAAATTTACATGATCAGGATATACAATGCCCCCACCCCTTAAATGATCAAATTTGCCTGAATTACAAATGATGCATAGACATATTCATTGTCAGTATTTCTTTTTTTTTGCAATTTAAGTCTCTCACAGTAAATTCATAGTGAATTATTTGTTAGCAAATCTTTTAAGGAAAATCAAAAACTGAAAAGTGCTACTTGCATAAGTATTCAACCTCAACATTTTTGTATTAGGTATAGCCACTTTTTGTTAAAATAACAACCTTAAGTATTTTGGGTTACATAGCTACCAGGGTTTTAAATACTGTTCAGAAGTGACTTTTGCCATTATTCATGGCAGACGTGCTCTGGGTTCTTTATGTTGGTTGGATGTCACTTGTTGACTTCAATTTCCAAAGAAAGCAACAGGTTCTAAATGGGATTTAGACATTGACTTTGACGACTTTGACTTCAGAACAATCACCTTTTTGTTTTTTAATCACTCCTGTATTGCTTTGACCTTATGTCTAGTACTGCCGAAACACTATCTTTTCTTCATAAGTTTCAGTTTTTTTGCAGATTGAAGCAGATTTTCTTGAAATATCTACCATATTTCGTATATTCCTCCTTCCATTCTCCCCTTGATTTTAACAAAATGTTCCAGTACCTGAAGATGAAAATCCTCCCACAGCATGATGCTGCCACCACCGTACTTCTCTCTAGGGTTGTAAGACAATGCCCTACGAGTTTGCAAAAAAACACTGACCAGCTGATTATGTCTACCTCATTTTTAACTCCATCACCTCTGGAAAATTAAATCAAATGAAAACTTTCCTGTTTAGTAGGACGGCTATTGTGACTTTTTTTAAACACATTCCCAATTTTGACTGATTTATGTATCTGGGCTTTGCTAAATATGCTTCATCTGTAGCTGGTTCTAATCACTTTTAGAGACTTTATTAGGGGACTTCCAAATATAAACTATAAAACTCCGGTTGAAGCTTCATGGATTTCAGGGATCAAAATGGCTTAACTAGGAAACATTTCAATTAAGCGTTAATTTTTTCATAAAAATATTTGATTGCAGGTAATGCTAAGATTACATTATTTTTGGTTACTATAAGACTGTGACAGTGATTGTGACAGAGAAATAAAATAAATTTGAGTCTTTCATTCCATATTGTGCAGTTGTTTGCCATTGCTTCCAAAATATTTTTTTTCAAACTTTTAATAATTCATGGTAATCTGAAACAATAACAAGGGATATACACAATTCCAAAAACAAGACAAAAAACACCAACAATACCGTCAAACAATGACCCTTTAATGAAGAATAGACGACTGTAACAATGTATTTTGCTGAGTCAGTTGTGTCCACATTTTAAAATACATAAATGATATTTATGAATGATTGATCAGGTTTAATAAATATAGCAATAATTTAGTTGATTAATCATAGACCTATGATTTATGTCGCAATAATCATAACAATAAAACGCCTATGAAACTAACCAAGAGTCTGGAGTGAGCGTCAGCATACGCGCATTTTTCTTTGTGTTGTCGTCATTGCAAATGGCTGTGTCTGTGTCTTGTATAGACCACACTCTAATGGCTGTGTCTGTGTCTTGTATAGACCACACTCTAATGGGTGCGGATTGTCTTTTGGCAGAATTATTGCTTGCAATTATAAGGAAAGCATGCTTGTGGTTTCTATCTGGAGAAATCAATTTAGAAGTTTTCTTCTCAGGGTGCCATACTCATCTTGCTTCCCCAGTAAAAAAGTAACATTTCTTTCAAAATAGGATAGCACATGTTTTATCAATCTGGTTCTCGATCTCGACTATCCAATGTAGAGTTCTCAGACTATAAAGGTCAATCACACTCCAGTTTAGGTGTTCTATGTGGCACAAAAAATAAACCTTCTGATAAAAAGAAACATTTATCAAGCATTTTATCTCTGCAGGTATAGGTCGGTCCAAGATCTTTGGTCCAAGTAACTGGAAAACATACAAATACATAATCACTTAGAAAGAAGTAACAAGAGTCAGAAATCAATGCAGATAATCTTGGTCACTGACTTTTCCTCCTGAATCAGCTGGAGCAACCCTGTGCCCACCCTCATCCCCCCTTCTCACAAACATTTATCTTTAGCACTTAAAATATGCTGCCTGGGATATTTCATGTTATTGACAGAATCTGCATTCATATGAATTGTTTATGGTAGCCCACAAAAACTCTGAATATATAAACTTTATCAAAAAATACCTCATTCTCTGCAGTTCCTATAAAAATCTAAAATAAGAGAAGTTGCAGAGAAATTAAAGGAGTGCTGAAAAGTGGCATTATAGGACCTCCGCTTGCGTATACAGTGTAATTATACTAATGGGATGATCAAAGCGCTTGTTTATTTAAAAATGGACATGTGGATTGATAAAGGCATGTAAACCAGTAACAAGATGGAAAGGCTGCCATGGTTTTAGCGGATTGTGAAAAGGTTTGTTCAATAAATATTTTTAGATTTCTTTAGTACTCACATGACATTTATCAATGCATCCGTCTTCAGTATCCATTTATCCAGTACAGCTTAAGAGGAGCCTGCTGTCTATAACAAGAAGCATAGTGCATGAGGCAGGGGAAATCTAGATGGCATGAAGTCATTTTACATCCTATTATATGTTTATATCAGAAAATAAGCAGCAAACCAAAGGGAAACAGCAACTATTACAAAGGAGATAGATCAAATATTCAAAATTTTAGATCTACAATAAGACTTTTTCCAGCTCATATAGCTTCTAACAAGTAGGGGAATTTTGAACAAAGACCCTGCTGTAGTTAAGATTTAAAAATATCAAACTCCAAATTCTTTAAGACTGCTACTATATACCTTTGGAACAGTCCTGGCTTAAATTGTACTGGTAGTATCAATAAAGACAATCTGCTTTCTATCATATCAGTCTCTGCTCCATCTACAAGTTCTGCTTTTAAATCTGACAACAAATAAAATTAATGGGGATTAAGGGTAAGACACAAAACATAGTTGGTAGTTTTTGTCTATTGAAAACTGCAGAGAATATCATTTGCAGCTGTCCAGTCCAGAGTAATAACAAGGAATGCTGTATTTTTGTTTTCATCGCTGTTTTATTTTACACCTGTAAATGTAAGTAGGAAAGATCACAATCAATAATAGACTCTGGTTTTTGTGTTGTATGAGAGTAAGGATGAGTAATTTTATACTGTAGATGTCATTGCCCCTGAATAGGATATTTATTTTGCAATCTTCTTCATCTTTAAATAATAATAAACAACACACTGACAAACCTGAAGCCTGTATGTAAATAGAGAATACTCAGTATTAACAGGCATCCATCCATTTTTCTATACTAACTTGTCCTCTGCTGGGTCGAGGGCGTCTGGGATCTATTCCAGAAGATAGAGGGGCAAGGCAGGGAATAATCCAGTATGGGGCACCAACCCATCACAGGATACACATACCTTTCACGCATACATTCATACATATAGAAAAGCTGGTAACTTATGCACCTTAGCATGTTTTTGCACTATGGAGTCCCATGGTGTCCCAGAGGTGCGAAACACTGTGTCACTGTGCTGCCCCTTAGTTTTGACATGCTGTGCATTTTTCTTTCTGTTGCATTGCTGTGAAATTATGGTTTGACATTAGCCATACATTAGCCATTATATACTCGGCCGGTTAATGGAGTCTTCTTCTCCATGGCAAAAAAGACTGTACCCATCAATACATCTAAGCTTCAAGCGTGCGGAAAAACCTTATGAAGCTGCTGAAATTATCATTATTATTATGAAAAATTGTTGATTAAAGTAACCTCAGTTGCTCTGTTGACTTATCCAGCTGCTCAAATTGCAAGGTATTTTGAGTGTTTTTAGATAAAAACATCAAATAAGCAATTAAAATTTCTCCTGCTGATGTGCCACTTCAGCCTGTGCATTTTGGATGGGAGGTAACACAAACTCAGACTACAGAACCAGACTTTCAGTTTCCTGTCCTTTCATTCCTATCCTATTGATTCACTTGAAAGGCTTGCTGGTCAGTACTCCCTATCTTTAGAACCATGACATCTGCCTACAATGGGAATGTCAATCCTCCATTGAACTACCCTTCAAATATGACACAAATTGAAGGACTGAATTTTGCTGGGGCATGGGTAGGGGGTGTTAGATTATTTTACGCCATCACCACTCATCAATGTTTAGAGATAGATGAGATAACCATTAAAGGATAATAAATAAAATTCCAAATTTATACTCATTTTGCTGTTCAACATATTTTTGAGAAAGCGTGGATGGAAGTCATTCAAGCCTTAATGAAAAAGAGCTTTCAGCTACAAAGGCTGGTAATGTCCACCAACAAACATGATGTAGGCTATAGAGACTGATTCACTGAAAGGTCCCCTTCTTCTGTAGCCCACTTATGGCAACATTTTCATTGTACACCCTTTCAATCTCCACACCTACACTTCCCCAGATCCAAGAATCTGACCTTAAAGCTCAAGCCTGCCTTGTGTCCAGACTGGCCTGTCAGCTTTGCAGATAATGTGCTGTTTTACGTCATTATGGCAGAGGCTTTGGTCACAATGCACATACATGTCTACAATTTCATCAGTCGTGGCAAGATTCAAATTAATGTTTGTTCCCGTACATTACCTATCAGATATTTATGGAGCAAATACTGCATGGCCCTTGTACTTTGTTCACTTCACTAGTAACTCAGACAAAAAGTAGTATAACTGTAATGGTAAATGGGGTATATGAATGATATATTTGGGACATAACGTGGGAGTTGAAGAGGTAGGAAAGACACGACACCATGCAATTAAGTCCTGTGCATGCCCATTGTTAGCAAGTTTGAGAGTGCCATTTACTTTGTATTTAGTTATATGTGCAATATATTGTAGACACATGATTATTGCTGTCATTGGATATATTGATAGATGGTCATTTTTACAAGTTAAGTGTTCATTTTAACTAGAAAAACTTGCATAGAGTCATTTGTTTTTAATAATTCCAAAGAGTTGGAGGAAGCATAAACTGAGAAAATCAGGGACAATTAAATGGATGTGTACATTGACATACAGTAGAAGTATTTACATGTAAGAAAAAAAATAGATTCACCATTTAATCTATGAGAACGAGAATGCAACTTACCGTTAGTATTAATGTAAATTTTGGGCTTTCACGTTCGTGCTGAGAGATATCACAAAAATAGGCTAACCATGTTACTATTACAGAATGGAAAAGCAGCAACTGTTGATTTTTAATTTTTTTTTTGCTGTTGTATTTTGCTGTATCACTGCTGTAGTCAAGGTTTGCAAATTTCAAATGCCAGATTCTTTTAGACTGCTACATTATACCTTTGGAATGGTTTTCCTGGCTTAAATTGTACGGACAGGCAACAGACTGCCTTTATTGATACTAGCACGTCACTTTCTGCTCCATCTACATCCTCTGCTGTTAAACCTGACAGCAACCTTACCTTAGAATTGCAAAATTATAAACAGTGACTGTTTGCCTTACTTTTCAGCCTTGGTTGGTAAGTAAATAAAAGTAAAGGGAATTAAGGCAAGACACACAGGCAAGACACAAAACATAGTTGGCAATTTGTTTTGTCGGTAGAAAACTTCAGAAATGATCATTTGCAGCCATCAAGTGCAGTTTTCATCAGTGTGCTATTTTATTTTACTTTGTACTTTATTTTGCTGCTGTTTATATGTCAAATTAATTAGGGAAAGGAAAGAAATTAAGTGCGTTAAGGTCATTTTAGGGAACTGGCTTGCATCGTTCTGCTGAGAGATATCGCAAAATTAGGCTAACCATGTTACTATTGGAGAATGTAAAAACATAAACATTTGTTTTGGAATCACTGTCAAAAAAAATCTTTGAATGTTCACTTTCAAAATGTGTCAGAAGTTAAAACAACTAAATAAAATCAGCAAATGGCTGGAGAAATATTAGGCCTATTTCAGATACTGACAATATGAAATGGCACCATGTTTTTGAATATTATCTCAATTCACCAAAAATACTTCTTTTATTTACAAAAGTAAACAGAAGCACATGCTGTCACGTCTGGCGGGCAAGTCGACGGCGTCCGGCAGGCGGACAGACCAGGCAGGCAGGTATACGGGGTAGTAATGGGGTTTATTCCGTGATGAAGGCAGGACGGGACGTAAACATTGACGGACATCGAGTAACAGCAGGTCACGGAAAGCAACATCAAGGTAACACTACGGTAACATTAATGACTCATCTAGGGAGATGAACACAGATGCAGACTAAATACATGCAGGAATCACTCGACAACAGGTTGCCACAATCAGGATCAAACATGAGGAAATGAGGGGGCGTGGCACACATGAGACTTGGACGAGTGGATCATGACACATGCATTTTTACCATAAATATGAAATGCAGCACATAAAACTGGAGGATTTGCCTTCTTAGAGTTGTGTCACTGAGCAATACTACTGTCGGCATAACTGGATGTAAAGTTTGCTCTTATTGTTGGACATAAATACTTAAATCCCAATTTGTCACCTCTGAGGCAAATAATACACAGTAGTACTGTCCAGTCATTGTATTAATGAAACATATCTGTAAGTCCTTACAGCTGCAGTTTGACAGTTTCTCAACCCAGGAGATTAACAAAATGTTCAAAAACATTAATACCCATTGCTGTTGCATTTTTATTTGGCTGTAATAATTCTCAAAAGTATACTCTTGAGTGTGTGCCCTGAAACAATAGATCTCTGTAAGGGCTGAGATGAGGTAAACAAACTGACTTTGTTTAACAGATTGTACCACAAATCCCACTTTTTAACAGATGTTTCTATTGGTTTTTCCTAGCCACTATGGAGTGTGCTGGTTTTTCATCTATTATTTAGCTATTATATATTTCACTTATTATCTAACCTTTTTTTGAAAGGTTCCAATAGAAGCCTAACCTTATTCAATGGAAATTAATGGCCATATTATAAATGAAGCACGGAGCTGGCAAACATGACCTGGAGTTGCAGTGTCAGGGAAAGAGGGGTTTATTAGCAGTCAATCCTTCCAAGGGCACAGGAGACACATGTAACGTCGAAGACTGGACTGGGGAAACATACTTGAACGTGGACTGAAATACACAGGACTAATGGCAGGAAACAAAGAACAGCTGGTAAATGTAGGGATTCCACACAAGGTTAACAAGGGTGCGGGGCACACCGGAGGATCGGACGAGCCGGGCTTGACAATAACTTAGATGTTCCATATGTATCTTAGCAGAAGTAAATAATTTCTAAAATGTCTTTTCAAAGTTGGTACTTTGTAATAAATGTGAACTCTACTGTTAGATAAATACCCCAAGCTCTAAAACCTGTTTCATGCACATTTTTAGTTATATTCTCGGTCCTTAGTTGCCTTGAGCACTATATCTACACCAATAAGCCTTATGATGACTGCCCCCAAGGAGCTCATGGTCACCTATATTGCTTGTACCTAGTGAAAGTGGTCTGAGAAGGGAAAAACCACCAACCAGCAACTGGATGCTGGGCAGCCAAGACTTGTCGATGCGAGATGTGAATGACGCTGTCCTGTATGATGCAAGCTAACAGAAGGCTACTATGGCAGAATGGTAGATAATGGTCACGGAAGTGATGTGTCACGACACACAGCGAATCAAGCCTTGCTTGGCAGATCATGAGCACCTCACAAGCCTTACCATTTCAGAAATGCTGTGACCCAGTCATCTGGCCATAATGGTTTTGCCCTTGTCAAGGCCACTTACCCCAGCCAATTTTTTTTAAATCAACATGTCGACGATAAGTATTAAATCTTGCCTTAACATGTAATAAATCCCAGACCTTGACATACTCCATTTTTACAAGATAATTTACTTGGGCGTGGTCATAATGTTTTCACTTATCTGTGAATAATTATAACAATAATATAGTTTTATAAAAATTTCTGTGAAACTTTTTTCTGTATCTAAAACTATTTACAGTTATCTTCAAGTTATATAGCGAATGCTAATTCCACTAGAGATTGATACTTGCATAACACAGCAATTTTCACAGACACGCTAGCAGAAATTACCACACGGTAAAAAAAATGTAATAATAACAATAATATTAATTGTACATAACAAATGTTGATGTACTGTACACTGGGTGAAAAGTAAGCATTTCTTCGGTTTTACTTCACTGTCACTCTCCAAATTCGGTGACGCCTTTTGTCATGTCTGCAGAGGAAAACTGAAGCAAGCTGGAACTGTGCTGTGACTAGTCTCTCTTTGTGACTGCCAGTGGAAAAGTGCCACAAGTGAGAAGGACAGAATGTTTCTTTAGAGAGGTCATTAATTAAGATGTTACCACCAAATTTTGTGATTATAGTTGCCTAACTGATTTTTCCCATTTGCACCCATTACCACTCACTTGACGTTAGCTTTTTCTCCTAATGTTTGTGTGGATTTCCTCTGGGTTCTTTGGTTTCTTCCCACAGTCCAAAGACATGCGGTTTTGGTGAATTGGTACCTCTGAAATTTTTCTTTGTGCATCTGTGTGCCTTGTGATGGTCTAGCATCCTATTGAGAGTGTACAATGCTGTCTGTAAGTAGTTATGGATGATTGATTTATTTCATCTTTTATTATTGTTACATTATTATTATTGTTTTATTATAAAAACGATCCTTCTCCAATATAAAAATGTTCATGTACAACATTCTGGTGAACTGTGTCACATTGATGATGTGTTTAGTAACATTATATTAATAAAATGTAAGTGTTCATCTTAGGATTGGACAAACAGACTGTATAAACAGTTGCCATTAATAATGCTAAAATCTACAGACACATTAGAAAACATGTGTTAAGTTTGCTTTGGCATTTCAAGGTCTTGCAAAAAAATTATTTGACACTACCAAGTCTATTATGGTGGGATTGCATTTTTCACCATTTGAAGTGTTAAAACCTTCCCACCTTCTGGTTTTTCAAAACCTTTATTGCCCATTATTTTACTCTTGGAATGGTGGTCTTTTCAGAGAGAAGCAGTGCAGAGACAGAAAAATACACACATGCATATACTACACCAACCATTACAAGGCACACAGAGAATCTAAACGTTTACTCATTGGATTAACAAAAAAGTTTGGCTATACCACTCTGAGAGAACAACAACTCAGATGGATAATTAAAAAAATCATTTTATCCCAACACACGTTCTGCTGCCTGTCTCCATCACTCTTTCACAAACTTTGGTGAACAATTAGTCTGCAGTACAGTACAGAAACCAACAAGCATTTTTAATAGTCATTCCATTAAATTGCACAATATCTCTTGCGCCTTGCCTCCTTTGTCAGCTGTCTAACATTGTGGCTGGAATTATTTATAATTAGTTGAAGCCCTTTATTATTCCTAGTAAACATTTACAAAATAAAGACATGTCATTACAGCTAGTGCGTTGAGTCAGGAGTGATCACTCAGTATTTGAGTGCCAGTATTTAATAAACAACAGATAAGGCTCTGTAAATGTGGACTGACACCCAAGTCATCATATGATAAATAAAAACTATGAGGTATTATTGAGTTTTATTTCTTTGTAAAGAGAGTCTTTTATCGAAAAGAATGTGATCATTGCGAGTTTAAAATTCATTACACTACATTATTTCAGGTTTAAATGTGATTTCCGCACACACTAAGAGACAAGCATATATTATATGATTAAAAGACACAATTTTCAGAATGATCAGATTTAGCATAAGGGTTCAGAGTTAGTCATAACATGTTTCATGAAAATCAGACTGATGCATTAACATATCTAATAGGTATAGGCCCATTGTCAGAGAACCAGAAATCAAATTTGACATTCAGGGTTCATATTGGATGGCTATTGTATAAATACTTAATATTTCATATATACATATGAATATACATATGAAATATGTGTGTGTGTGAGTGTGTCATATATTGTATATCCTACATAGAAAATTTCTAAGGTATATTAAAGTCACATGGATGAAGGTTCTGTGTGGTGGTTTCTGTGATTTACTGAAATCAAGCCACATTCTAGGTTTGTTTTTAAAACTATAGTCAATAATTATTGAAGGGATTTATTGCATTTTGAGCTAAATGAAGAGAAAACATAATGTTTAGCTGTATATATGAGTAAAACAAATTGTGATTTTATTACTTTATTTGTGCCTTGTAATGGTGCCCCCTCCTGGGTTGGATCCATAGCTTCTAGGATAGGCCCATGTCCCCTGCCAGCTTACACAGGACAAGCAGGTACAGAAAATGGACGGATGGATGGATGAATGATGAATCCCATAACCTTGGAGTGTTTACCTGCAGGAAAACAAGTGCTATAGTCACCTTTATAGCTATGTATTCTGGAGGTTGACACACAAGGTTTTTCTGGTAATAGCAGCCAGTTATAGTGCTACAGCCAGAACACTGTAGGTTCATATTTCAGTACCAAGAGAATTAGTTCTACAGGCAACAGCTGACAGTGCATTTACGGGAAAGTTTAAACATAAGGACATAACTAAGACTGTTGTGCAATATAGCTTTCAGTACTTATTTAGAGTAAAATAGATTCTGCAAGACACATTGTGTGCTTATATAAGAGGCAATAAAGAAACATGTTGAAAAGTGACTGTGAAAAACATGACCTCATTTCCTTTTTGCAGAAATAAAAAGGCCATAAATGCATTGGGTTGCTATGATTTGTATGTAAAGCTGTCATGGCGGTGTATGATGTATGCAGGAAAAAGGAGTGACGATCTACAAAAAAGGGTTTATTAAAGAAACCGAATACACTTGGTAAATCTACAAGCAAAAGATGGGTCAAAAAAAGCAAAATGGGGAAAACTAACTATAACAAACCACAAGGAAACCAGGTCCAGGAACAAGGCCGCACTAGGAGTGGGGGTGGAAACAGGGAACCGGGCACAGGGAACAGGGTACAGGGCACAGGGTACAGGGTACAGGGCACAGGGCACAATAAAAACTCAATGACTCACTAAGGAACTGAACACAGGCAGGTACTTAAAAACTGAGGAACATCAGGGTAAACAAGGAACAGGTGCATCGCATAATCAGATTAACAAATCGAAAAGGACTCACAACTGGCAGGTTCTCAGTCTCTGAGCTGCACACGTAGCCCATTGAGCCATAAAGCAAGCCAGGGAATAGAGATGGCACACTGGGGCGGAAGGACAAGAGGCAGGATGGCTAACAACATCTGCTGGCTAAACGGGGAGGAGGCAGAGTAGGACAGGTGCTGAACCTGACATAAAGCAAGTTTTATGCACACATCCCTTGTCATTGTCTAAAACTGAGAACCACCCTTAGAGAAAATGTGATAGTAGAGAGTGTAGTAGAGAGAGGGACACAGTCTCTCTCAGTTTCTGTTTTAGCTTGTCTCTCCTTCACACTCTAAAAACGTTATCGCAAACCTAATTAGGGG
>JAODUD010000040.1:24326877-24343836 GCA_026784285.1 Stomatorhinus walkeri | reverse complement strand
CTGCCATTTATAAGAGACAAGAGGGGTGGCATGGTGGTGCAGTAGTTACCACTGTGGCCTCATCCCTCTGGGACTGGCTTCAAGTCTCTGCCATAAGCATGTTCTCCCCATGTTGTTCTGGGATAATTGCCCATAGGTGTGAGTGTGCCCTGTTGTTGGGTTGATGCCATTATGGGTTGTTTCCTACCTTGCACCGAAAAGCCCTGGACCCCCCAACACTGAATAAGACAAGCAGTTTCAGAAAATGGAAGATGGAGCATTATCATAAAAAATGGTACCATTTAAAGTATTCACCCAGAGTACTGTTTAATAAAATGTTCCAATAATTGGTTAGCTGATACTTTTTTCCTCAGCAAAAGAAACATTACAAGTACAGTGCTTTCATGTTTACAGGCCTCATGACCAGTTAATGCAGCAGAAGTAGCTGAAAGTCTATCTGGAGGACACATGACCAGCTGGAGAGCAGAACCTCGAATACCTCTGTAATACTTGACTATTCCAGGCCATAACTATCAGCCCCCATGTCTGCAAAAATACATAGGCAGATAAATCACTGTACTGGTATAATAAGGATGTATCAGAATGTTCTCTTTTCTGAGATTTTTTTTCCTGAACGAACTGCAAAAGATAGAGAAACTCCTATCTTAAATGAATATATGTGGCTTTTCCTGTATCCTCTCCTCTTTAAATTTGGATTGATGTCAAAACAAACCGGAGTCATTATAGTGCTTCGGTGCTGGAGTGTATTCAAGATTTGGGTGCAGAAATCCTGGATGTATAAGGTGCAGTAACACCAGCGTGGGGAAATGGCTAATTTGTGCTTCGGCACACACAGACATAATATTCATCATTTGTGGCCTGGCAATGTTTGATTTTTTATGCCCAAGTCATGGTCTATTGGGTGGAAAATATCCTGAAGTATTTTTCCCTGTATTAGTCACATGTATGGTTGATAGCCATAACACAGTCATATGTCATCAATGAGCAATCGATTTGCACAATTCAGTGGCGCACCATCATCAAACAGGACACTTTGCTCTATTGAGCATGCAGCTTTTTAAATGCTCCAAATTCTATCTCATGGAGGGATAAAGAAGAGAAAGAAAAAATCTGTTGTAGTCATTGATAGCATGCAGACTTATGTTTCATTTCTCATATTATTTCATGTCTCACACTTGTAACTTGACATTGACCCAAGTTTCCTAGTCTGTGGGTCTTTACTTCTAGTGGAATGTCACAGAGTGATCTCAGTCTGATTCCAAAGTCCAGTGTCCCCTGCCCCACACCCAAGAGTCTGTTTTTTTTCAGTGTCTCCACGGCAGCATTTCTCCCTAGCTGTTCCTCCAGCTGAAAGCTGTCCTGAAGATAAACAATGACATCATCATCGGAGCTGATGCAAAACTCATTTGCCACTCCCAAGACCAGTCAAGAGTGAACGTTTTCAGAGTAGTACTCTACTTCTACGTGTTTCTTTTATAAATGTACTTTGCTCAGAGCAAAACGTGGAACCACACCCCATAAATCAGACAGTGGCATACCTCACGTCTGCTCAGACCTAGCTCTACATATATAAGGTCTTCATGTTTATCCTCTTTGAATGAATCCCTATATAATTAATTATTGCACATCTGTTTCTAGATAATGTGGCGGCTTGGTGGGTAGCACTATTGCTTCTAAGTTCCAGGCTTCAAATCCCTTCCCTGCTCAGTGTGAGTGGGGTCCACACATGTCCCCTGTGTGGGTTTCCTGTGAGTTTTCTGTCCTCCTGCAGTCCAAAAACTTGCAGTAATATGAATTGATGTCTCTAAATTGCCTGTTGTGGGAGTGCTCTGCAATAGCCTGGCCTCCTGTCTAGGGTGAACCTCTGGTTTCTGGGATAGGCTCCAGGTCCTTCTCCTTCACACTGTATTATCTAACCCATTGAAAGATGGGTGGGAGATACATATATTACTTATATGCTGCCTGTTGTAGATATGTTAGTTGTGCACTGGGTTAGCCGATGCCAAGAAGCACAAGAAATAGGGCAGGGGATGGTGTATCATCCAGATCCCAGAGGGAAAACACACATGTACAACTGGAGTGCAACATTTGTTGACAGTTTGAAAATGGCCCAAAAAAGAATATTCATCAAATGGACAAGACTGCTACTCAGGGCAAGCCACAGACCTTTTCTCATGTCCTGAAAAGAAAATAATGTTTTGTTTTGTCGAGAAAGAAAATTGTATCCATCCATCCATCCATTACCTACTGTTTGTCCGGGGTTCAGGTCACGGGGGTAGCAGCTTCAGGAGAGATACCCAAACCTCCCTCTCCCCAGCTACCTCTACCAGCTCCTCGGGGAGGACGCCATGGCGTTCCCAGGCCAGCCGAGAGATACAATGCCTCCAACGTGTCCTAGGTCTGCCCTGGGGCCTCCTCCCTGTAGGACATGCACAGAAATCCTCTTCGGGTAGCTGGCTCCATTCAATGTGGAGAAGCAGCGGTTCTACTCTGAGACCCTCCCGGATATCCAAACTTCTCATTCTATCCCTAAGAGCGCAGACATCCTGCAGAGAAACCTCATTTTGGCCGCCTGTATTCGTGATCTCATTCTTTCAGTTATTACCCATAGCTCATGACCATAGGCGAGGGTAGTGACGAAAATGGACCAATAGATCAAGAGCATTGCTTTCCAGCTCAGTTCTTTCTTAGCCATGACAAACTGGTTAAGCACCTGCAAAACTGTAGACGCAGCTCCAATTAATCTATCCAGCTCCCGATCTCGCCTACCCTCACTCATGAACAAGACCCCGACTTGAACTCCTCCACTTGAGGCAATACCTCTTCCTTGACCTGAAGAGGGCAATCCACCCATTTCCGGCTGAGAACCATGGTCTCAGACTTGGAGGTGCTAATCTTCATACCTGCTGCTTCACACCCAGCTGCGAACCGCCCCAGAGCACACTGGAGATCCCCAGCAGATGAAACCAACAGGACGACAATGTCCCCCTGTAGTTAGAACACACCATTCAGTCCCCCTTCTTAAATAATGGGACCACCACCCCGGTCTGCCAATCCAGCGGCACTGACCCTGACCTCCACGCGCTGTTGAGAAGGCGTGTCAGCCACAACAGCCCCACAACATCCAGAGCCTTTAGGTACTCCGGACGGATCTCGTCCATCCCCGGAGACCAGCCACCACGCAGCTCTTTAACCACCCTGGCCACTTCAGCCTCAGTGATAGGCAATAGGCTAGCCCCCCCCAGCACCCTTGGGCTCTGTGCCCTCAGATGTCTCAAAGGCAGTGTGTGTAGATGTATCTGAGGCAGGGTTGAAGAGGTCCTCAAAGTATTCCTTCCACCTCTGGGTGATGTCCCCAGGTGAGGTTAACAGCACCCCCTCCCCAATATAAATAGTGGGAACCAGGAGCTGCTTCCCCCTCCTGATTTTTGCCAGAACCTTTTTGAGGCCAACCGAAAGTCACTTTCCATAGCCTCACCAAACTCCTCCCATGCCCGTGTTTTTGCTTCTGCGACCACCCGAGCCGCGTTCCGCTTGGCCTGCCGGTACCGGTCAGCTGCCTCCGGAGACCCCCGGGCCTACCAGGTCTGACCAGCTTCCTCCCCACCACGTGACCCAATTCACCACCAGGTGGTGATCAGTTGACAGCTCTGCCCCTCTCTTTACCTGAGTGTCCAAGATGGAAGGCTGCAGATCAGATGATACGATTATGAAATCGATCATCGACCTGTAACCCTGGGTATGTTCATACCATGTCCACTTATGGACACCCTTATGCTCAAACATGGTGTTCATTATGGACAAACCATGCATTGCACAGAAGTCCAATAACAGAACACCACTCGGGTTCGGATCAAGGAGGCCGTTCCTCCCAATCACCCCCCTCCAGGTCACACTGTCATTGCACGCGTGAGCGTTGAAGTCCCGCAGCAAAACGATGGAATCCCCTGTGGCGCACTAACTAGCATACCACTAAGGGAATCCAATAAGGCTGGGTGCTCTGAACCGTCATTTGGCGCATATCCCCGACCGGAAGGCGCAGGGAGACAGCCCTCTCATTCATCATGGTAAACTCTGTTGTTAACCTACCGAGCTGTGGGGCCACCAGTAGCCCCACCCCAGCCCGGTGTCACTCACCTGCCTGAACTCCAGAAGATAAGAGCGTCCAGTCCCTCTCCAGGAGATTGGTTCCAGAACCCAGGCTATGCGTTGAGGTGAGCCTGACTATATCTAGTCGATATCTCTCATCCTCATGCACAAGTTCAGGCTCCTTCCCCACCAGAGAGGTGACATTCCGTGTCCCGAAAGCCAGTTTTGTCAGCCAGTGATCGGACCGCCAGGGCCTCCCTTGGCCACCACCCAATCCACAATGCACTGAATCCCTGACATTCCCCTTGCGGGTAGTGGGCCCACCCGGGGACAGTCCCACGTGCCTCTTTCGGGTTATGCCCAGTTGGGCCCCACAGGCCAAGACCCAGCCACCAGGCACTCGCCAACGGGCCCCTCCGACAGGCCAACGTAATGTGTACAATGGGTAAAAATGTAATGTGTACGTTTACGTTAATAAACTCCGAGATTTTATCTAAGAAAAAATAAGCAATCCAAATTTGATCATTATCGTTTCTTGTTCTTTTTGGCTTGTCATTGTACTTTTATGGGTGTGTTGTTTAGCAGTGCCCTTTCCTCCATAATAAATTTAATTTGTTCTTAGTTGTGCAATAATCATTCAAGTGAAACATCCAAGCTTCAAGCTTTGTTTATAACGAGGGATTGGCCTACTTTATTGTGACATTTGTTTAGAGTAATCACATGTGTTATGGCTTTAAATCAAATAGTTTCACCCGAAAGCAGTCAACTGTAATTATATACTTTAACAGTATGCATTTAAGGACAATAACATATATAACCACACCTTATTATGCTACCCTACAGCTATGGTAATAATCTATTATTTTTGGCATATCGATATAACTTATATTGTCTTTAATTTAGGTTGTTCTCTCTGCTTTGCATGTCTTTCAGTAATGTCAAAAATAGCATTCTTTGCATAATATCTTCATATCGTTGGGTAGATTATGCATCTAATGCTTTATTTTGCATGTGATACTTGTATTTGATGGCCAGTTGAGGAAGAGCAAACATCTCTTTAGGCCTCTGGAACTGATCCCCAAAATGCAGCTGAGTGCTCTGCGGGAGGAGGTCCCCTGAAATTACAGGCCTCGCTCTATTCCAGATTCCACCTAGGTGGGGTTTTGGCAAGAGGTATATTATTGCAGCAGCTGTGGCACATATGAATCACAATATGGTTCAGTAAGAGAAACGCTGCATCAGTTTCCTTTTGGATTGGTGATAGTGCTCACTTTCTTTCATTGCAAATGGTGAGTGATGACAGTCTTTAAAAGCAACTTCTACATGATGGAGTATACCCAATATCTGGCCCTATGATTCATTTGAATCCCTGATTCTTGCACATTTATATATTGCATTTTAAGGGTGTGGATCTTTCACATGACATGTGAAGTACATGAATAATTTGTTTTGGTTTAGAAGTTACTTTTGTCCAGATGACCTTGCAAGGTATTTTAATTTTACATTTTACCCATTCATACAGTTTTATTTATTTACCTGTTTTGTGTTTAATGCATTGTTTGAATTTATTGGCCATCAAAGTAATTTTGTCAGTTATGCACTGAATAGCTGTCTAATCATTATTACAGTAAACTAACCTATACAAGAGCTTAGTTGTTGTTGCTTTCACAAGGTAGGCATTCTTGGCAATTGAAGTTCAGAAATACGGCCCTCTCACCATACATTGATTGTTTGGAATAATAAGCACAAAATTGTTTCGTACTGAATATGCAGTGCTAATAACCATAGCCATAGTTGTGGAGACTGAAAACTAAATAAACAGCTAAAAAGAACTAGGTGCTTTTAATGCAAAAGATTTTTTGTTTTATTTAAAATAAAAAGGTCGTCTAAATAGTAGATGACAAACAGGCCATCATCACATTTCCAGTGAATATGAAACAAATAAATATTGCAATTAATACCAGTATTTTGTTAATAGTATAGTCATTTGATTGTATAACTTAACAAACAATTGAATAATGTGTTTTTTCCTGAAAAAAAAACATGTATTTTCCATTAAATTGCCATATTAACATGTTCCCCATTGTACTTTTTTTTTAACCCCACCACACCATAACTATTACTCCCATAAACATCATGGATCAGTCCCTGTGACATCAGATTTGAGGAAGTGACCTCACACAATGATTTTTATTGTCACCATTTGTCAGGCTCAACACATCAGCTCTGTTGTATGAATACATGATAGTAAATAAGGAATTAATCAGTAATGATGCAAAATATTTTATGATTTTCTAAATATGCTATCCATGTGCTGCAATGGAGTTATGGCTATTATTAGACAAACGTCAACCTCATTAAATTCAACCCTGTCACATTTTTTATTGCAACGGGGCTGAATCATTGACACTTGTAGATGACTTTAATGTAGAGTTTGATGTGAATTGTGTGAAATAGTATTATTTTATGTTCCATAATGTCACAATGGCAAAAACACTGGCAGAACAGCAAAGTGAGTACATGCAAAGAAGGGATGCAGACCCAGAGAGAAAGGAAAGGTATCTCAGGAGTGAGCATGAGAGGTGGAAAAGGGACACTGATGCAGGGAAAGGGAAATCTGAGTGACAGAGCTAAATGACATAAGTGCTAGGAAAGCTAAGGAAAGACAGAAGAAGAGGGTACCCTTTAAATGTCCCCACATTGTGATAAAATCCTGTTGTGCTGACGTTGCGGGGACCCCATAAGGGGAAATTCAATTTGATAAACATCTGTGATTGCAATTGAAAAACCAGAGATAAGTACCAGAAAAGTACCAGAGATTTAAATCCCCAACCATGGAGGTATGAGGCTACAGCATGACCCACTGCGCCACCATGCCAATCTGTTGCAATATTCATTCCATACAACAGTATTACAAACCTGTATGTAATAAAGTCATGGAAAAACATAGGCATGCTAATACTTAATTGACTAATTGTTTAGTATAATTTATAAACAGCTTCTTTGTTTAGCTGATGTTTTATCAAAAATGGCATACAATAGAAAGCAGGGCAGATGGTCTCTGGAGCAATTAGGGGTCAAGGCAGTTGCTCAGGTGCCCAATGGCGACATCACTCTGCCACCTCTCAGGTTTGAGATGATGACCAGATGAGCACAGGACCAGCAGCCTAACCTATGGAACCACGCATCATGCCATGTGGTTTTCTTTAAGCAGCAACATGTCTGGATAGGATTCTGAAGATAGTTGTTTAATTTAATTAAAATTCATCTACATGCACACATTTGCTTTGTTTTCTGAAGTTAACATGAAGAGATTGTATAATATAATAATTAGGACATTGCACAGTATCATCACATACAAAAAAATCAGGCTGAATTACTCCAGACATAAACTGCCTCAGCATTTGACTCCCTGCGGCTCTTTGTGATTAAGACTATTGTGATCGAAAAGATGCTAGAACATCCTCTTAGCATCCCCTCAAGGGATTTATTTCACTTTAAATGTGGGTTGCTTATTTACTGAATTACAGAGAAAAAAAAATCTCATTTAGCACATTGTGTATTTTTGGATCCCTCTTATATTTAATAATTTTCTTCAGGGTATCGGTATCCAAAAATCTTGGAAGATTGCCCATTTTAAACTTCTATATAAATAAGAATAAAACACACAAAGCAACTATAGGGTTTGAAGTCAAATTGTAAAGGCAGGAGGTGAGACGGCAGGCCACTGTCCACGGGCACATATAGACTCCCTATACACAGAGATAGGGTGGGATTTGAACTTACAGACCCGTGAGTCATGAGTGCTGCCCACAGAGCCGCTGTTAGCACTTTTGGAGCTCATAAATATTTCCTGTGTTTAAAATCCTTAATGCGGCAATTAACCATTTTGCTATGAATATTAGGTGTGATTTCTTCTGCATATCCCAAGCATATCTCTTTTGTCACATGAAACCCAAAATGCAAACTAAGAGAATAAATGTGCACATGCAGAAAAGGGGGCCCCTGAACACCCGACTCTTTGCCTGAAATATTTAAAGTGCTTCTCTTTAAAAATATTCAGTGCCGCTTTAAAAGGATTTTTACCGTCCCACCCCCTCAACCCCATTCTTGTTCAGTTATTTGACATGCATGCAGCAAAGGATTTGACTACCTGCTCTTCTGAATGGTACTGAAAATAACACAGTTTTTACAAGCATTTACAAATTCCTTCTATCAATTTTGTTGACTATGTTTCTGTTTGTACTGATTTAAGTAACATTCATGAAGGAGCGGGGGTCAAATTTGAACACATCGCAAACTTCACAGTAAAGTACGTGGATTTTAAAGCAACATAATGCAAATTGTTTGATTAATTAATGATCCAAAAATGTGTGTGTGTTGGGGAGTGGGGAATGGCCTCCACTTCTAATTCCAGTTTGGGGGGGGACTTAGTATGGCCTCCACTTCTAATTTCAACTGAAGTTTTATCTTGCAGAGCCATTTGATTAGCTTTCCTTCTGTGATGTAAGTGACAGCATCTAACATGGTTCATTGTAGAAGCTGGGTGGAGATGATTAAATGAACTGATACACACTAGCTAATCTTCAGAATCAAAATATTCAGCTCTTTTTCCATTATTATTTGTGCTGATGTAAGCAACAAGGGAAAACTCAAAGCTCCTGTATAATCAAGTTTGGGTTCATTACATCATCATCATGACGAAGCACACGTGTCCCAACAATTCATGGATGACTATGTTTTAGACAAACTCCCTGGTCATTTATTATTCATTACACTTTTTTGTGAGAAATCAAATCAAGATGCAAAAGCATTGTTCTGTCATCGTTACTTCATCGGTGAAGTTCAAAGGTCTTTTTAGACGTTTGGTGTACTATCCTGTAAAATTATTATAAGTAGAATTGCCTGGAAAGACTTGAAAGCTGTTGGAAAAAATACAAAAAATATGGCATTCCTCATTTGTAATGATCTATTTGTAGAACCTTGCTACAAAGGCTTTGGGATTTTCTATTAATTACATTTTTTAATTCTATTCAATTGATAAACAATATTAATAATAAATCCCATGATTCTCTGATTATATGACAACAGCAAACAAAATACGTATTAGTAGGCTGAAAGTTAGGTGACCAAAGAAATGGGAATGAATGAAGTATCATATGTTCACAATTGCTGGTAATCTGGGGCTGGCTAGCAATTCAGTTTGTTAAAACTCAAAATGAAGTAAAGTGAAAAATTTCTGTTACATTGTTATTTTTTCGACTTGCCGACAAATTTGACTTTAAGTTGGACTTAAGGAACGGATTTCGTTTGTAACTTGGGACTGCCTGTACTTAAAATTTTAACAAGTGATCAGTCTAATCAGGAAAGTGTGCATTTGTGTGTGTGTGTGTGCGTGCGTGCGTGTGTGTGTCTGTGTGCATGAGTGTGTATGTGTATGCATGCACTTGCTCCGAAGCAAAGGCATTAACCAACAGGGCTAACGGGTCAGTGAGGATATCTGAAAGTCCCTCTTCTAAGCTTTCTAAATGACTACCCTGATATGTTTTGGAGTAGTGGTTTCTATTTTATAATCTTAATGATTTTTAACTCTATCTATTTCTGCTTCACTGTGTTGGTCACTCATCTACTTTACCTTATCGATATTCTGAACATCTTTGTTAGAATTTACTTAATTCCTTAGTGATCAGCATAAATGCATTGCATCAACCACGCTTGTTTAACATAGCTGAACGTCTTTCTGAGGGGTCTACATTTTCAATACCACTTATTCAGTGAAAGCTATTGTGAGCTTGTGGTGTATCCACAAAATCGACTTTAGGTGAGCCATGGGGAAACAAGGTGTCCAAGAACTGAAGCACAACATAACGTGTACCTATAATAACCACTTTCATTTCTTACAGGCCAAGCATATTACCAGTGTTATATTGTAGTTAAGGTTTCAACATTCAATCTGAAGAAAGGCACCACCCCAACCTCGGCCCCCAGCAATAAAAACGTCAGCATCTGGAAAAACTCAAATAAACAAAGGAAGAACATTGAAAATCAAACTGTAACCCTTTTCAGACCTGCAATACTTCAATTTTAATGCAAAACCTTCACGGACCAACCATGCTGCTGCTCTTTGTTTCAGGCCTGGAGCATTTTTGCTTCCCAGATATGCTTAACACCTTCACAAGAGCGAACAACAGTAGAAGTCGTATGATCAATATCATGAGGGAGTACTGTTTAAAGGTATAGTTCACAAAGAGCTGCTCTGTAAGAGCTGTGGATTATATATATAAAATAATACTTAACAAGCACTATGCGATTTGCCATTAATTTCTGAAGACTTGGTAATACCACCACACCCTATAATACATCATGTTTTCCCTTGCACATTACTACATCATTTCCTTTTCCCATTTTTTTGTAAAAAAAAAAATTAAGTTTGATTCGCTGAGAGAGTGTCAGTAAAATCAAACTGCCTCTGTGATGATTGCTCAACTGTGCCACGACAGGCAGGACGAATGACTCATCAGGACGAAATCAACAAGATTGCGAGGGATCAAACCGATGGGGCTAGAACGGGGATGGACATGGGCTAGCAGAAGGAGAAACGTAAGTGACTAGACTGGGGAACACAGCACAGGGAAGCATGTATATAGGGCAGGCCATGGAGGAGACAGGAGGGTCAGGTGGACATGATGGGCAGGGCATGACAAACTGATATTTAGTGATTGATTAGATGTTAGCTTTGTAATATGATGAGAGTATAGGATTGTAGTAGCTCTTACAAAAAACTGTTTTAATTTTAATACTATTTTGCTTTTTAAAGTGTCAGAAGATTTGTTATTTTTTACAATACTTTTTACAGTAACATCGTACACATCATTGTGGAACTGGCATGGAATCACCGCAAACTGAGAAGGAATGTGTGAAAGTTCCTAATGGTAATATCATCACAAAAACTTATTAGGTACCTTTGCTTCTACAGTTGCTTTATACCAGTCTTGTTACAGTTCTCTCCACAGCAACTTTGGTAAACACAGTACAGTAAGGCAAAGCTGTAGTGGCTGAGTACCAATAGGAACCTGGACCGTGTCTCTTTATACACTTCTTACAGCATGCATTTATATGTCATTCATGTTTATTTAGCAGACACTTTTGTCCAAAGCGAAAGTGAGGCAAATAGCACATTACAAACATACCTGCTGCTGAGGATTCGACCAGGCATAGTTGCCACTAGGCTGAGCTTCCACTAAATGGCCAGTTACAAATGCAAGTATTGGAGCAAGAGCTACACAACATCTACCGACAAAGCAGTATGACTCAATAGACCTTCTTTCCATGCATCCCACAAGGTTGACCTTTTGTTTCATTGCCCTGTAGGTCGGAAATATTTTTTTTGTGTTAGTTCTTAATGCCGCTTGTCCCCATCCATCCTCTGTAACTGCTTATCCTGTTCAGGGTTGTGGGGGGGGTCTGGAGCCTCAGAGGCTATAAGTGCAGGGCTGGGAACAATCAACCATGGGGTAACGACCCATCACAGGACACACTGCGCACATCTACAGGCAATCTGGCAACACCAATTAACCTCAGCATAATATTGGACTGTGAGGGGAACCTGGAGGAAACCCCACAACAACACAGGGAGAACACGTGAACTCAGAGCCATGGCAGACACTCAAACCCGGGTTCCAGAGGTATGAAGCAACAGTGTGAACCACCGCAGCACCATGCAGCCGCTCACTTGTCCCCAGAAACACATAATTACAGAAGATTCATCTTATTGTTTCCTTAACTGTGTTGTTTAAAAAAGGATATGCTTATATGTGTGTTGTTTTTTTTTAATAAAAATATTGATAATGTTCCTGAATAGCAAAGTATACAGTTAATGAGTGATTTGTTTCAGTCAAATTATATATATTTCATTAAAAAAATGAGAGGGTAGGATTTACATATTATTCTTTCTTTCAGCATAAAATACATGCAGAGAACAATGCTGTTATTTGTTGTTTAGTACGAACCTTGACTACCATGTTTTCTGGACTGCTGCGTTTCAGTATGAAAAGTTTTTTTTTCTTCTTCATGGTCTAGGGGCCAGAAGCATGGAAGCAATTGTAGAAAGTTTTACCTCATTCATTCTGGGTGCCAAGATTTTTTTCCTTATACAATTAACATTGTGCTGCAAATGGCAGCCGGCTGGTGCACGTTAAAACAACCTTCATCTTCAGTCAGTCAGCCTGCTATCAGTACTGTTGTCTTATTAGTGGGAAACATGCACCATTTGCTGCTTTTAGCAAACATGGCAAAGCTGAAGTGAGCATTTCTCTGCAAGTAAAAGCAAGATCTAAACAAAACAAATTGTCATGGCAGATATATTTTCCTGTACTGTTTCATAGAAACAACTCTATTAATACTTGGCTTGCCCTGGGGCGAGAGTTCGCTGGTTGAAATTTGTGAGCAAAATATTGATAGGGTGGTAGGGTGAAAAAAAGATGTGAAATTGGCTGTCCTGCCCTTGATGACAGTAGCATGGAGTTTCAAGCCAGAAACTAATGGCAGGCAAAGGCTTGATGCTCATTCTTCCTACAAACCAGGAGAGTTACAACAGCAACTTAGATTCGATGTAGTGCAAAAGATTGCTTCACTTTTAATACATAATTTTGATTTATTTCAGATAATCCATTAAAACATGAAGTGCAAAGCCACAGAGTTGGTATTTAATTTGAAATGATAATGTATCATAGTCTGATAATCTTCATAATTTTTCATGTGGCATGTATGTTATCCTTTCATGTAGTTTGTTTCTGGGTTAAGATTTACAGTGTAGACTCGTAAAAAAGGCCAAGTCTTACATTAGCCAAAAGCAGTTTGTCAACAGTCTTGCATTCTGTGGCCCTTTGTACCATATGACAATTAACACATAGCTAAAATATTGATTCTAATCAGACACTAATAACTATCATTTTACATGAGTCTGAACCAAGCCTTTTAGTAGTTTTGTGATCATCAGATATGTCACTGTGATTGCTTGGATGTCTGGCAAATCGATATTTCTGCATTAGTGAGAAGAAATCAAAGTTCTGAAACATATATGCCTGCTTTCACAGATAAAGAGTGTTAAAGAGCATCAGTGAGAGTTTTCAACTCAGTCAGGTTGGATTCAGTGAAGGGTCAACACTCAGCTCCCCCTGATTTGCTGAAGAGTGTGAGTTATCTTACTCACCAAGTGATCTGCTCTTCAGACATCTGTATTTGCTCAGACACAGCTAATTTCCCAGGGAAGCACAAGAGAGAAACTCAAAAGAGTATTTTGTGGGAATGGGAGTCCTTTACTGATGTAGGGAGCTGGAGTTAGTTACGTATAAGGCTACTCACCCATAAAGGTACTGATGATACACCACATTCTGAGGTTAGTAACTGCCTGAAGGTTTTTTCTCAATAGGTGGATTTGTTCTTTTTATTCTTGACAATGATGTCATGAAGGAGTTTATAGCTTCCTAAAATTGTTCATTTCTGGCTGTGAGATCATTTCAGTGTGACTTTATCTGTTGTTTTCATCCAGCTAAGTACTCCATATGATTAACCCGGGGACACTGGGACATAAATGATATCTTATTTTGAAAGGTCTCTAGCATACAACATGAGAGATTATGTTTATGAAATGTAGGCCCATTCAACAATCCAAGAGATTGAAAAGCTTTATTGACAATTAAATAAGTAGAAGTACAATGAAATAGTTGCTTGCGTACCTCCCTACAGAATTAAACTACATGTAACAATAACTAATAATAAACAGCCAATAACAAACACAGTAGTTATGGAAAATAGCATAGATACAATGTGCTGGCAGTTATTAAGATAAAATTCTTACACAATATAAAATAAAAGATAAAATTTGCACAAGTATGAGGACAGGTGCATTAAAATGCTGCGCTTCTCCTACCCAGTCCAGACCTCCATGACACACACATGCAACTTGTGACACAGGGTTAGCCAGCATGTAGCCCCCAGGAGCTGGGGGTTTTCCCAGACATTCCCTGATTCATGCCAAAAAAATATTGCAAATTGGACTATGGCGCTCCATCTACTTATTTTTTTTGCTAATTTGCATAATGTGAAAAATCTATTTTCAACACCCAAGATTGTTCATCCAAATCATACAAAACTCTAACTGTAGCATCTTGTAGACAAAAATTTTTGATCATGTTCAAATGCCACAAGCCAAGGAATTTCTTGGGTGTGCCCACATTGAACTTATGGACCAATTTCAACAGAACATCTGATTCCCACCAAACTTGTTCTGTGTTGTTGGTATGACATTCTAAAGCCACTTCCCAAATTTCACCCAATAGGGAGTACTAAAACTCTAATCAACTGTCAATACAACACCCTGAACCCCCTTAAAAGGGTGGAGACCTCATCCACTCAATGCTTAAACCACAGTTATGGCCCTGCATACATATACAACCTTCAGTGCAATATCGAGGGAGAAAAAACTCTATTGAAAAAACTCTATGAAAAAACATATTGTAGCTTCACATAGAACATGAAATAATAATAATGAAAGGAATCTAAGTATTAATGTATGAAAAAGTGATAAAATACCGAAGGCTGTTGGAAATAGGGGGTAGGGCAGTCCCCCCTTCCAACGAGAATAAATAACAGTGTGTACCTTATCTTTTAATATGAAGCCACACATCACTGAAGCCAATTCACTGCGCATGCAGAGTATAAGGATGAGACATACACCTAACGAAGACTGTAGTCTTGTATCAGACAAATATCTTATCATAATGGTTAATTTCTTGTGCTTTTTTTGTGAAACTATGCCTTAAACAGTGTTTGTCTTATTTAAAAAGATGACATCTTTATTAGTCTAAAATATTTTTTTACATCTTTCTAGCATCACATCCTTTCACTATGTGACAATTACGTGTGTCCATTGCGATGTCACGATATACATCGTGCCCCTCCCCCCAAATGAGGTCCAGCTGACACCACTGCTAGGATCCATGCATATTTAGCAAACTGTATACATGCAACAAATGTTTTCTGGTTGTTTACATTACTATAGTTCTATGATTTTGACCTTATTCCCACATAGTAATCAGTGTGGCACAATAGCATTTGTTTATGCTTGATTATCCTTCAGATGTGGAACAGATGCTGATTCAGATCTTTGTTCTATAGAATAACAACATTCCATAGTGTGAAAAACATTCCATTGCACTCAAAATTATTTCCACTCAGGTTCATAGCTATAAACCATGCCAACCACATTTAATATGTAATTACCACTAAAATAAATACAGTATATAAAACTTCACAGTATATTCATTTGTTGACTTGTGAATTATGTATGAAGTTTCCCGATTTGTAATGATGTTTCCATAATAAATATCAGTCAGAGGGTGACCCAAATGCTCCAACATTAATGAGGGGGGGGAAATGTATGCTCTGAAGTATGTAATTATGACTGATCTGAAGCTCTTCACATTTCCATCACAATTTATACTCAAATAGAATATTTTGGATGATTGAAATTCATTGCTTCCTTTTATAAACCGTATATCTATATCATTGATTTACTGAGTACAAAAAGGCACTAGTATATAAAAAAATATTGTCCAATTTGTTAAATATACCTAACCACATTTAAAGATAGTTTAAAAAACAGCTACTTACTTTTACAAAATGATTAAGCCCATTTTGTTGTAAATACAGCTCTTTGTTTAAGATACATGGTTTGTCTCCATTAGCTATCAGATCCAGCCACATTTTCATACACATGTGATGACAGATTTTTTTTCAGAGCTGGGTGTAACAGAATAATTTTAGTTGACAATCATCTGCCAGAGGTAATAATACTATTTTGTACAACAAGTCACACCTTAGAGAGGTCTGCCTTCTTTGGTTCTCACACATGCAGAAACATTTCTAGGACATTTAACTCAACTTCAGCTATGATTGAATGAAACGGGTGGGGGTGATAGCCAGTGGTGATGGTAGCCTAGGACACCATATTGGCTAGGAACTAGGTGCTGAGTATAGCCAAGGTAACTACAGCCCTGTCTCTCCCCCATGTGGAAGACATTGGGAAAGTTATTGTATCTTGGAGTTCTTGATGAAGTTGACAAAGAACAGAGAAACAACAGGCACTAAGGAGCATTATCACTCCATTTAAATGTTAAAATGTTAAAACCTGCAGTACACAGCATACTCAAATATGCTGGTCACCTCAGGACTCTTAATCTAAATGATTCTGGTTATTATCTAAATTATATTGGTTATTTATTCAACCATCCATCCTTCGACTCCTACTTTAGGAGGTACCAGCTTACTTTCAGAAGGGGTAGAATGCCCCTCCTCTTGGGGACCGTGACGAAACTGTAGTGGGTGTAATTTGAATTCGAAGAACCAAATGGCTTTTCCATGTTTAGGAAACGACGTGAGCTCAGTGTAATCTGCGAATTGAAGTTAGACACTTCCTTCTCCGTTCAAACAAGAAGAGTCCTCAATGCACTATAATCAGGAGAACTGTTAGAATTGCTGCGCACGCGGGTACAACACGCGACTTCTGAATGGAAGGGAACAGTCTAATACATTGGAATTATTAATACAACTGAAACTCATTTATGGGATTACAAATGTATCAAAGGTATTATTATTAATTTTATTATTATTATAGTTTTACAGTTTTACAGGAGAAAACTTTAATATTTCATCTATAAAATAAATTATTTCTATGTTTTTTTTCCCAGAACGTGTTTTGCTCAGCAATTAAGAGTATTACTTTGAAATGTATTTAGTGAGTCAACGTAAAACAATTGCAATTATAAATACTGTTTTTCTGTATAAATATTGAGAAAAGATATATATATA
>JAODUD010000040.1:24306758-24326777 GCA_026784285.1 Stomatorhinus walkeri | reverse complement strand
GACATACACCTAACGAAGACTGTAGTCTTGTATCAGACAAATATCTTATCATAATGGTTAATTTCTTGTGCTTTTTTGTGAAACTATACCTTAAACAGTGTTTGTCTTATTTAAAATGATGACATCTTTATTAGTCTAAAATATTTTTTTACATCTTTCTAGCATCACATCCTTTCACTATGTGACAATTACATGTGTCCATTGCGATGTATATATATGTTTTAATTAACTCTCATTCGCCCTTTACGAAGCATAAAGCATTTGATTTGCTTCACTATTTAATCCGCTGTTTTCCAGTGAATCCTATATGCTGCATAGCTACATATATCGGCTCATTAAAATCTCGTAAACGAAGATGCAGACGGTAATTTTTCCAGTCTTTGTTATGTGTTGAAACGGGTATGATGCAAATTTCTGTCACATTCTGTCACATGTCTCTGACATTTTCTGACTGAAAGAATTATCGGAATCGGAAAGCATTACTGAAACTCTGCTTTTGTTTTTACTGTGTTTTAGCTCATTGATATATCGAGCATTGTTAGTTTCAATTTCGTGATAAAGGCTAGTAGATATTCAATAAACTGTCTATATTTAACAATATCAAGCATATCTGTTATCCTTGCGAGTGCTCCCGTTCCTTAATTAAGTTAACCACTCCCATAAAATTATGCTGGCTATACCACACTTTAAAGCAGAGATGCTTTTTTGAATGATATGCAATATTTTTGCAACTAAAATACACTATAACGGTTTTCTTCAGACTATAAACATCCTGCAGTGTTGCTTTGCTGATCTAGTTATCTTAGAAGATGCTCCATGAAGGCTTCTTTGAAGAGAAGTTTTCTGGCATCTTTACATAGAGCATACATGTATGCGGTGCTCTTGGGTTCCGTTCATTGACCAATTAAAGTTCTACTGCTTCTTCAAAGTTGATTTAAACTGTAAAGGGTCCTCTCTTCATCAGCCTCCCCCAATTTGCCCCGATTCCTCCCACTTTTCAGAAGTTACAGTCATGCTTGATAGTTTTCCAATAAACTTTTTGTAACTTAGTCATTTTTATACCCATCTGTTGATCTCCTAAAGGTTCCATGTTGCCCGTTGCTGAGTTTGTACTTGGACTCATACCATCTCGTAAAGGAGGGTTACATGAGCTTTATAATTGTTGAATCATACCACAGGGGGAGGATAAATTAGCTGTAAGGCAACTGGACAAACTTGAGCTTATTAACAATAATTACTGCTGAGACAATGTACAGTTTTCCAACTAATGATTTTAAAAATTATTTTTAATTTATTTTAAGAATATGTTGGCTTTGCTGTTGTTACAACAAATAATTATTATAACTACCTAACTTTAAGAAGCTGTCTGGAAAATGGATAGATGCAGAAACTGCTTTTATAGTAGTAGTATATAATATGACTTTTTGAAACACTTACTGATGTATTATTTATGTCTTTTTTTCAGACCAAGTATGTTATTTAACATAAAACATATCCTGTGGTGGTTATTTTATGTACACCAGACAGTTGATGGTAAGATATGAAATATATTCCAATCATGTATATTAGGTGTAATGTTTCAGGTTTAAGTTAACCTGGTTATTTTGACATGTATCCAGCATGAACTACACTTCTGTGGCTGTATTTAAAAGAACAGTCAATTAAAAAGAACCAAGTTACATGTAACCCTGTAAAGATGGTGAAGGAACATACAATTACTGAAAATACTTGCTAAATATATAAGACTATGTGAGTAACATTTGTACGTTAACTTTTTCTTTATCACTAACTTCAGGCACTTTTTTGGAACTGAACCCTATCAGCGGCTCTCTTTCGGGCAGGGTCATCCTACCTTGTCACTTTAACCCTTTCCCCACCACTATGCCCATCATCAACAGCACTGAGAGGACAGAATACTCGCGCGTCAAATGGACAAGGATGGAGGGTGATACTGAAAGTACAGTTCTGGTGGCACAGCAGGGGAAGATTAAAATTGCATCTAGCTACAGGAAACGGATTTCAATCCCCAGCCACCCTGAGGACATCGGGGATGCCTCCCTGACGATGGTCAAACTGCGTGCTAGTGATGCAGGCCGATATCGCTGCGAAATCATGTATGGTGTTGAGGACAAGCAGGACACCGTTTCCTTGGATGTCAATGGTAAGAATGCTTGTTTTTCTTTTAAGCAGTGTTTTATCTGAAAATGGCACTAAAGCAAGTATTATAATATTCATGAGCTCGAAGATCAAATATATAATAGTCTTTTGTGGGCATCATTAAAACTATATGGTGACATATTTTACTTTTTTGTGCGTAGATCTACTTCGGCTATTAATCTTTAAGTACTGGTTGTTTAAGTGTGCACAACAGAAAGAAATCCTGCAGAATCAGAGCAAACAGTGCTCATGTGCATCAATTAACGCAGCCTATCACAAGCCCACCTGAGGGTTATTTTGGTGTAAGTTTGTATTAATAACAGAAATTTGTATTGATAAGAAGGTAGTATAGCAGCTCAGTTGGTGGCAGTTTAGTCCTGGACTTCCCAGTGGCAGGTTCACAGTGCTGGTGTTGTCATTCCCAATTTTCCTGTTCCCTCCTATAATACAAAAATGTGCAGTTGTAGGCCAACCAGTGGTCCTAAATTGTCTGCAGGGTTGGACTGGCATCCCATCTAGAGTGACCTGTGTGTTCTCAACTCTTTATCTACTATATAAACAGTAATACTAGATGGAAAAAGATGGATAGGTAAAAGATCTCATAGGATAATGATATTACAAACGAGTATAAAATATAGCTGCTTCATGATGAGGCCAGAGGGTCTTTTTGAAGCTTCTGCAAAAACAGTGTTGCTTTATATCACAACTTTAAAATATTCATTGGATGATTTACAGAAAAGGCAGTGCAGAACTAATGTGGATAGAAGCATTCAGTTGTAAAGAATACAGCATCTAAATAAAATTATGATTCAGCACCTAGTTTAAAACAGAAGTTTATAATCTTCATCATATGTAGAAACCATATAATTTCATGGCGCAATAACCCTCCACCTAAATAATATGTTCAGGCAATCAGAGGAGGACCAATGCATTTATTAAGGAAACTGTTACAGTCATTTGTATCCATGTTTACTATCCTCATGTTCTTGAACAGGTTGCACAGCACATTTCCCAGCCTCTTAATATCACAACCAGTAGACAAAGAATGTTAACAATCTGTGAACAATTAAATGAACCCTCTTCGTGTTCAGTATGAGATCTACAAGCCTCATTGTAAGGTAGTTGTAATAGTTTAGTTACTGTAGGATGTCCAGTTGCATTTACATGATTGTGGTTCTATTTCAAGAATTCTGAAATAATGCCAGATTTTAACAAGAATGAGTAGCATTTGGATTAGCTAACAATAGATTATTAAGAATAAGGATGGCTTTAAATATCAATATGAGTATTTTCTATATTGTAATGGTGCTCTGGCTGAGTCTGAGAGGTGCTGAAGAAAGCTTGATAACACAAAACTCCATTTTTTCCTTCGTTTTCCCCATACTTTCTTTTTAAACATCAAGTTTTAGGTGACCCAACACCACCAATTCAGCATTCTACTTCTAACCATTATTTATAGAGAAGCCCCTTAAGGCCAAGTCAATAGCTGGTCAAATATAACATGTACTGCAATGAAGTACAATGTAGAACTAGTGGCACCCATTCATCCAAGAGTCTCCTATAATTCCATTTCAAATAAACTCAGTAACCCTATATATAAAATCAGCACTGGGCCTGAGACAAGGGACACCTTGGATGGGATGTCAGCCAATCAGAGGACACACAAACTAATAGAAAATTGACCGATTGACTTAAATGTTCATTTTTGAAATATGTGAGGAAGCCAGAATACCCAGACAAAATCCACATAAACGTGGGGCGGAACATGTAAACACCAGACACACATCAGGCAGGTTTCATACTCCCAGCTCTGGAAGTGTGACTTTGCAATGCTAACCAAAAAAAAAAAAAAACTGTGCCACTCAGGCTAGACTCATCACTTTCACAATGCAATGTGCATCACGTTACATTTTTTATTTGCCTGACACTTACACCACAAGCATTCACCTGTCAAGGACCCCATCCAGATACAAGTACTGCTAAACTAAGCAGATAGTAGTTCATTAAAGATGAATGCAAATTCTGCTTAACAACAATCTTAAGCTAAAGATATCTTTGAACTTTGTACAGGTGTTGTGTTTCACTACCGGGCAAACGCCAGCAGGTATAGTATGAATTATGATCAGGCTGTAAAAACTTGCCAGTCTATAGGAGCCTCAATTGCCACGTTTGCCCAGCTAAAATCAGCCTACGATGATGGTTTTGACCACTGTGATGCTGGCTGGATTGCAGACCAGACAGTGAGGTAAGATATTCTGTTCATATAGTCTGTACTATAGCAAGGGTTTAACAATATTTTGCAGCAATTTATTACTTCATTTTTTACAGTTTTTTTTAACAAATAACTTTTTGGCTAGACTGTGAGAGTGTCTTTGGTCTTTTGATTAAAGAAAATTAACTTTTAAATATTTCTGAACTTCCATTAAGATATCCAATCACAAAACCCAGGGCTGGTTGCTATGGAGATAAAATGGGAAAACCTGGTGTCAGAACATATGGAATTCGAGACCCTAAAGAGACATATGATGTATATTGCTATGTGGACAAACTCGAAGGTGAGAACAGTCTTGATTACACAAGCCGGAGAAGCAGGTGTGAAAAGTCAAATGGAACTAAATAAATATTTTTGAATATAAAAGTGATAAAAAGGTGCCTCATTTCCATTGAATGTGCTAAAGTGTTAACAGATGAACATGTTTCAAAATAATCATACTCATTTCATTTTTAAAAATCATATAAAAAAATACTTTGTTTTATTGCTCTGCCTTGTTTCATGAGCTGCCTGGAAGAGGCCTCAGGCACTGCTGTGATCCTGTACTGGACAAGCTCTTGGAAAAGTTTTAAAAACATAAATTATATTGGTCAACAAATTTTCACTTTATTTTTGTCACACGAATCAAAAAATCCATAAATTATTTGTAATCCTTGTTTACACTGATATATAACTTCTAAAAGCCAAGCTTGCACAGGTATTTACTGTTACTTATATTGTGCTGTTTATAATTGTGTTAATGAGATTTTTGTTCCTGGCCGATGTCTTGCCAAAACACTAAAACATAATTTCATTATTTGCATAGTAATAACAACATATTCTGGGTTAATTGCAAAGTACACTAAATATTTGCAGTGGTACAAGTTTTTGATGGCTTGGTCAACGTCACAGCATCTGTGTGTGTGTATGTTTTTATATACTGTATACATTTGTATATTACATATCACACAATTATACAAAACCATATGATCATCTAACTGAGTAATTTACAAAACAGTAGTCAAAATGTCAGTTTTGTGAATGACAAAAAATGCAGTGAGGCAGATTGGTAAAACTTAATTGTCCATGGTGCAAGGAAGAGTGCCACATACCTTTGGATTCCTAGATGCAATACTGGCTCTGAATGGTCCGGTGCTGGTCAAGTGCTTATGAAGATGGACTGATTCAGAGGATTCTATTGCTTGTTGTCAAGACAACACATTTCATTATGGCAATCACCTCATTATCATTACTCAGGAGCAGCCTATACAATATGTTTGGCATCCCATTGCCAAATGTATCTGTTTAGTAGATACATTTGAGAGAGCTGGGTAAGTTAGTCATTGGAGCATATCAAGGGCCCAATGGTAATATCATTCTATAAACCACAGGATTTGAACCGGCAGCCTTGTGAGATCAGGGACAACATCCTAATCCATTGAGTTACACAGTTACACCTCTATGTGAAATACTGTATATTACAGATGTATTCATATTTTAGAGTAATTTAGATGAATCGCTTAGCTATTCAACTGTTATATATGTGTGTATCTCCAGGTGAGGTTTTTTACGCACCTGTCAATTACAAGATGACCCTAGAAGAGGCTAAAGAGGAGTGCAAACGGATGAATGCTGTCCTGGCCTCCCCCGGTCAGCTCCATGCTGCCTGGCGTCAGGGTCTGGATCGATGCGACTATGGATGGCTGTCTGACGGAAGTGCCAGATTCCCAGTTTCTAAACGCAAGTCCCAATGTGGAGGTGGCCTTCTGGGAGTAAGGACCATGTACCGTTATCATAACCAGACAGGTTTTCCTAGCCACAGCTTAAAACTAGGGGCCTACTGCTTTAAAGGTAACTCAGCTTTAAAAGTCATATGTTAATGATTCATATGTTAATGATTCATGATTATATTCATGACACATCATTGTTTTTCAGGATTTGTGTTTTTATTCTGCACTAATATGTTATGCACTGCAGGCAGTGGTGGCTTAATGGTTATAGAAGTGCACTTGTAATTGAAAGATTGCAGGTTATAATCCTTGACCACCAAGGTACCTCCCCCAAGCACTGTTCCCTGCGAGCTGAATTAGCTGCCCCCTGCTATGTCACATTGTCACATATGGGCTAAATGCAATGACCACTTTTCGTTGTGGTGTGAACAATGACAATTAATCACTAAATCTTAACATAACTGAAATATTATGCTAAGGGAGAGAGAAATGCTAGTATGCCTTAAAAGAGCTTATGTTTTGATATAAATAATGACAGTCTGCAGAACTTGAGCATAGTCTCTTTCCGTCTATTGTTGTAGTAGTGTTTCATAATACAAATAAAATATTCTTATAACCATATGCTTATGGCCTATAGACATAATTATTGAGCATTAGCATTGTTAAGCTCTGACTTCGCTTATTTAGCCAAGTCAGCAAAGAAGAAGTACAGTGGTACCTCAGTACTCGATCTCATTAAAACTCAAATTTCTTAAAAGTTCAACCAACCAGTTCGAAAAAAAATGACTTAGAACTCGATCTGAATCTCAGAAGACAAACTCTGAACTCCGACCTAAAATAACTTGTACGTGCAAGGAAATGAGTCGCGCAGGACATCTCTCAGCGGAAACAAAGGGTAACGCTTCAGTCTCAGCCTTGCATTCGCGAAGTGATTATGTTACAAAAGTTCGCAATTTACAAACAAATTAATGAATACAGAGTAATTCTCTCATTTTTTTCTCAATTTTTGAAATATGTTGCTTTTGTCCCTACATTAAATACAAATTCTTAATATGATTCAAGGTAGTAGTGCTGTGTCTGGGTTTATGAAAAAGGTGTCATTGGCTTTTTTTCTAAATTTACACATTGTTGGATACATTTATTTTCTATGAGGATTCGAACCCGAGTTCTGAACAGATTAAGTTCGAGTTCTGAGGTACCACTGTACTATGTATAGGTGCATGTGTAGTATGTAGTATAATTATGAAGTTTTTATAAACATTGTACATAATTTATTTATTGTTTTACATCTAGGTAAACCTGCAAAACAAATAACTTGGGTTGATGTTGCTGTGAAAAGTAGAACAACAGCTTCACAAAGGCTCGGAGGGTCATCTGCCAAGCTGTCTGCGTCTTCAATTTTTGTGGACAGGACCTCTTATGAACCAGCTATACCGAAGGACACGAAAGACACAAAGCATGAAGAATTTCCCAAAGCAGAACATGTCAGATTGTCAACATCGGAGCTCGGGTTTACTTATACCCCTGATACAACTCGATCCAGGATCTCCTCCCATGTTTCTGAAGAGGGAGCTGAGGATTTACAACCGGACACGTCTGAGGTTCCCACAGAGCCACCTTCTATGTTCTCAACAAGCATGGCTATTCCACGGCAGAGAGTGACAGACAGCATTATTCGTGGAGCTCCCACAACAGCTTCATTCCAAACTGGAAAATACAGTGAATTCACAATGGCACCCCTGTTTGACATTAAAGATTTTTTCCCACAAAATCAGGTAGAGTCATTCCCCAGGGGTGACTTATTTACCATCTGGCAATACTATCCTTTTACACCTCAAGAAGAAACTGCTACAACTGAGGCTCAAAAAGTGCAGACACCTGTAACCACTAAGACATACCCCATTGGAATGACAGAGAGAACTACTGTCTTTGCTAAAACTGAAAGAGTTTTGGGTGTTACAAATCGCTTCACTGAAGAATCTACCACAGGGATTCACACAGCCACATCAGATATGATAAAAGCTATGGACCTGGAAACCAAGACTAATGAAGGGACCAGTGTCTACAGTGGAGATATGCTAACAACAAGCTTACCAAAGATAGAAGGAACCATGAAAGAGCAGCCGCAATCTGGTATGGCTGGCTTTTCTTTTTATATAGTAGTTGTTAGATAATTTTTGTTCATTTGATGGACAAGATCAAAGGACAAAGTAGTCTGTATGCTTGTAGAATAAAGGTTGTATAAACGGAGAGGTTTTATAGTTTTAAGTAATATGTGAGCTATACATGCATTTACATAAAATCAGTTAGAAACTAAACAACATGTTTTTGTCTATAAAGCGGGTTTATAATGAGTGGAACATTGAATTCTTAGTCTGAGAAGGATTCAATACAGAATTACAGCATATAAAGTATCATGTAGTATTTTGTGATTTTTAATGTACAGTACAGGAAGAGTCCAAGATCTTGCAGATTATTATGGCTAAAGTACTGTTATATTATTAAGTTCTGATGTACACACACCTCTAGATATTAAAACCCATCATTTGGTGCACAATATATACCAAACAATGGATAAAATAATATAAACAATTTAAAAAATATTTAATTAATGAAATAATGAGTTGGACCACCCTTTGGCTTCATAACACCTCCAATATTTATTATAATTCTGATATAGATCTGTATAACTATGTAATGGAATATTGGGTCAACCTTCATGAAGAAAAACTTTCTGGTTGACAAATACAGTGCGCTCTATGCTCCAGAATTTTGAAAAAAGTTCAATCATCTTGGGATCTGGCGGTTATGAAGGCCATGGAAGGTCTTTAACTTTATCCTACTGTTTATGAAACCACTGTTGGAGAATGGGGGAAACCAAGAGGGAGCAGAGCTTGCACCATAGAGTGCATCTGGTCTTATAAAACATCCTCCAGGTACTTTTGCTATAGTAATTAGTCCACATTTTTTTCAGTTCTTCAGGGGTGCATGTTATCTGCTCCCTAACCTAGGGCTTGCATCTTTGTGCATTGGACTTGATTATAAGCAGCTTCTAAAGAGCAGCCCTGCTATACACTACAGATTTGTGATGGTCACAACATATTTTTAGCTGTCAGTAGGAGAAGGAGATCTCGATTCAGTTCTTTGGTTAGAATTTTCTTTGGTAGGGTTTAGCAATTATCCTCTTAAGTGGACTTTTATTTCTGCCAGTGAACCTGCAGCTAATTTTTCACTTTGAGAATGCAGTTTGCTTTTTTGCACACATGCTGGCATGATTTTTACGACTGGTCCATATTTTAATTTTACAGCTTTTGAGACCCGTGCCCGTGCAGTTTGAGCATTATTTACTTGTCTTCTTTAAAATTCAATTAATTTAACCTCATTTTGCTTTGAAAAAGTCACATATCAAAGTGTTGATAGTTTTCATCTTATACATACTACTAATTGGCATTCCATGTAACATGACTTCCTTCTGCAGCTACTTTTATAAGTGTGATTTAGTTACTTTGGCTTTAAAGGCCTTTTTCATGTATGATTTCTGCTCTTCACCACCTGTATATCACCATGATTTTATTAATATAATGATTCCAAATTTGCACTTATGGATATATGTAATGAGATTTGAATAAGTTGCAATACATCCTAACTCTAGTTTCTGCTACAGATGTTTTCTTTCATTTTGCATATAATAATATCAGAAATTGAGTTCAATAGCTGTGATTCCTGCATAAATCATAAATCACTCATGCTATAGCAGCATGTTTTTATTTATGATATTAACTTAGTTCTTACATTTTATAACATTTAACTTAAAATGTCGGGCTAAGCATACATCTTATTATATTCAGCTTAAGCAACAGGAATAAAGTAGTTTCAGATCTAAATCTGATGGATAGACCAGTGATATTTGAAGTTTTGGCTCTCCAGGGTCCTGGTATAAATTATATTTAAATTTTGTTGTGGTGTTCCACTACTATCCCTGCTCTTTGTGTTAAGAGCAGTAAGGCAAAGAAGTGAGGGCTGAGTGTAGATGGAGAGCAAGCTGAACGGCAGCCGGAGGTGTTCAGGCACTCCTGTGAGTTAAGCTCATATCATCACAGACATCTTGAGGAAAGATGGACTCTGTTCTCTTTGGGTGTCAGTGGTCAGAGTATCTGCCTTGATAAGCTGTTGCTCAATTTTGACCTCTAAGTTAGCATGGACCGTTTGGGGAGAAAATAATATCAGAGGATTTCAGCTGGCCCACTGAGACAATGGCATGAACATGCATCCCCCCTACTACTGAAATCGATCTGGCAAATGTTATCCTGCTGCACCAATTCAGAGGTAGCAAATAAAATCATGGCCGGCATCTGTTTGTGGGTTTCAGGGCTCAGTAAAGAGCTGGGCAGCTCACCAATCACTGGGATAGTAAGTTTAAGGTCATGGAAGGCGTGGCTCAGTGGAACCAATGGATCTGAGTCAAAACTTAGTAACTTGAGCCAAATTAAACGAATTAAATAATACAAACACCAGTGGTTAATAATGTAATTATATGCATTTTAAATATGAAATACTACTACTACTAATAATAATAATTAATACATTTATCACATAAACATCTCCTATGGGTCTTATGTGTCTCACAGGAATTGCTTAGTAATGGTTTCAACCGAATGTGCCAATCTCACTAATTTGTTGACTGGTGAAAGTTGGGAGTAGTGACAGCCAAAACAATGCTCCGTGAACCATTTGCTGTGTTTTCTGACACAGCTCAATATGTAGACCAGGAGGAGGATTTTAATTTCCTGGAAGGTGAGTTCTCTCCGAACTCTTTAGGAAATTGGTGCCCGATCTTGGATATAACTGTTGATGCGTATATAACAGGCTTCTACCTTAAGGTGTTTCCCAAGATCCAGCATGACCTACATCACCTCCGTGTAAAGCTTAGAACACATAAGGTGTGTCAAGTAATGTCAAAATACTCCAATGGTCTTCCACAAGAACATTAGTTTGGATTCACTCAGCATTCCATGTCTGAACAAGATCTCCCAGGAATTGCAAGCAAGGGGAGGTTCTCATGATGGAGTGGACAGATGGAGGCTGCTTGGCTGAGACTGAAAGCAGGCCATCATTCAACAGTTCCCCCTCCCATACTACAAGATAGACTCTGTGTGGTGCATGGCAGGGGACCTGACCTACTGTAGTTGTGCCTTTGCAAGATCAACATTGCCCTTGCTCGGGCACTTCTCTTGATCATCGGTTGAGGTCTTCTCCCCAAGTATCAATGGCTTTCACATCCTTGAAGGACTACAGCTCAGATTTCAGGTCCACAACTACACATGAGTCAGGTGTCCTCTCCTTATTACCATAGTGGCATTTATGGTAGTGGTCACCCTTACCATGGTCCTGCCTAACAGAACACGGGTTGCTCTGGTGGGAGGTATTGCCACTTTGCCCTTAAGGTGATCATGCATCTGGTGACATCCATCCCCTTTGGGATTAGCTTGCTTTTCATTCCACCTTTGTGCACCTTCTGGTTCCTGGAAAGAGAGCCACAGGATGGGCCACAGGAGTCTCAGAGCTTTCTAACTGTAAGGGAGTATCCAGAGGTCTTTGTAGTGCAAGAACCCATGATGCATCCTCTTTCTTGTCACTGGGTCAAATAATGGTCTCTCATGCTATTTGAACCATATGCTGAATCTCACGCCTTTATGGATCACGTTGCTGTGTCATAAGTGTGACATGGGTCCCGATGTATGGATATAGGTGGTGGAGGAAGAGAGATTTGAAAGGCTGTCATTCTCCAGGCCTGGTTAGTTCCGCCCTCAGAAGTAAGCTTGCCCCTCTGGTTCCTGATAATGTGTGATCTATGTTAAATGTAGTGCCTCTGATTTACCTAGGGGTTTATTAGCCTTACAGCCCAAAACACTCTGCTAGCTCTGTTAATCAGGATTTCTACCCTGGCAAGACCCAGAGACCTGTGCAGTAGCCTACTGTTATAGCATCACCGACAGCAACAAAAGCGGTGCGAGAGATTATGAAAATGCAGCACTTGAGTGGAGATCAGTGCTAGGCTAAAAGCTAACCCCTATGGATATGCGCTGACAATTATTTTGTTGTCTAACATCCACTTGCTGGAGAACAAAATGGACTATCCCCCCCCACACACACACACATAATAGAATATTTTTTTCTCTTCCCTTCCACACTGTACAATAATGCAATAATAACAATAAGTGCAATGCTCTGTATAATGTAGAATATTTTTATTTTAGTCTGTCTAAACTTGTCTTTGTATCTGTACATTATGTTTATTTGGTGTTGGATAGCGTGGATAGCGTGTCTTATGCTTAAGTTTGTACATTGAAACTGGAGAAATGCAATTTCATTCAGCTGTGCACTCCTTCCTGTACAGTCTGAATGACAATAAAGTTCAGTTCAAGTTCAAGTTCCCATGATCAAGGAGTTTCAAACTAATGGTTCCAGGGGATTCCTGGCCATCAGGCTCTAGTACCTCTCCAAGAATTCAATTCTGTCATATAGGGCTTTCAGTTCAAGACTACTTCTCCTATGATAAAGTAGAAACAATTTAGCAATTCTGTCCTGAATGCTGAGGGATCTTGGGTTCTCTTTGAACTAGTGACAGTAGGTTATGAATCCACACTCATGAGTTCACACTCAGACATGGAGTACTGCCTCATGTTATGCATATCTGTCTCTGAGAGGTACGTAATTCGGGCAACAAAATCTTCAATAGAGACCTGTTATGAGGCAATGGCTTGTTCCTCTGGAGCTTGGCTGGGGCTAGAGCTCATAATTAGTTTGTTTACAGAGAGTTTCTGAGTGAAGGAATAGGGGTGATGCTACAACATGGTGTAATGTAATTACAAGCCAACAATAATTTGCAGGATAAAGCAACACAGTGCAGTATAGGTAGCACAGTTAGCTGGGTGAATTATTGGTTACTTCTTTATGAACTCACCTGCAATTACTAAAATTAAATTTAAGGGCTGTAATAAGTTATTGAAAGTTTAACACTATTTACGGAAGCACTGAAGGCAAAAACACAACAGCAAATTAAAAAAATATGCCAGCAAATACAAAAACACAACATAAATACAAAAAACAAAACAGCAAATATGAAAACACACCAGGAAATGCATAAACACTACAACATTAGCAGCACTGAAAACTTAAAGGGTATGTACCTACTGATCATCACATGCTTGTATGTGACAGTAAAGCAGTCTGTCAATCAGCCGACAGTCGTAACTATAGTGAATGCGAATATCCTCCTGAGACCCGAGGAAAAATGTGTCCTTCAATTATAGGTTATTTGTCTTTGGAAGAAATAACACATCTTACAATTTAGACTTTTCAAATTTATTTTTATTTTTAATTTCGCAGCATGTCCTCTTTAGTGTACAACAGGAATAAATGTTTCCTTACATCAGTGAAAAGATAGATGCAAAAATGAAATGTCCACTACAATGGTAACAAACTTGAGCTGGGGATTGGTGGGGTCTCAGGAGGATATACATCTTCAGAAACTTTTAACAGGCCCTGTTCAAGTTGAAATCACAAAATAAAAGTTATCTCTGGAAAACAAAAGTTGTAAACAGGAGTACACCATTTGTCTATACACAAGAGGGAATTCTCCCTTTTAAAAAGTGAGAAAATGACAGCGGTAGTAATATCACACTATCTTGGTTAAAATTTCTAGTTAAATCTGTGGTTCACAGCATCAGTGTCGAACCGAGAGGGATCCATTCTGATCAGAAATCATTTATGGTATGCTTACACCACTAGTATGTTTTTCAAAATTGTAGTGATAAAGCTAGATAGACATTTACTGTAGGTGCTTGATAGTCACTTTATTATATGAGTTTAGCTCAAGGAATACAATAAAGGTTCACTCGGACCAAAAGGCAGGGTGATGTATCCTTCTAGTTTACCAGCTAATTTTAGCTGACTAGACTAAGATTTACATATGAAGCCAGCGACTTTGCTTTAATCCTAAATCAGAAATAAGGGTAACAAGTTATTAAAATGATCTCTGGTAACATTATACTATGTTAGGTTATTTATGTGTGCTATTTTCAATACGTTTTTTTTTTTGTTACGATGGACCTTACAGCTAATGAGAAGGAGGTGTAAAATTTACATTGAAACTATTTGTGTGGTTTGTAGACTCGAATGTAGGGGCAGTTTACTTCCACCGTAGGTTACGGCCGAACCTACAGCTGGTAAAACTTGTATATCTCTGTACCCATGCAGAAAGAGTCATAAGGTCTGGTGGGAGGGAATATTCCATTCTTTTCATAGTACTTTACTTTTGGAAATGTTATGTATAAAAGAGGGAGACAAAGAGGCTCATTAAACAAAACATCAAGAATATGCAATGCCTTAAATGTCAGTCTGTTGTTCCATTTGAGTGAGAATTTTCTGGAACTTGAAAAATAAAGCAGCATGTACTGACAAACCATTATTTTGCCTTTAAATACCAGTCAATGAGAAATCTCTTAAATCACTTTATTTACATGTATTATAGAACTCAGTGAAAATGAAATTCTTGTGCCACAGTGACAGGGGAAGGGACAGCTGTATGGGGGACAACAAGACACAACAGTATAAACAGTGCAAAAGGAGATGGGACAGTGCAATGTGTGGAGAGGAACAACAAAGATATTCAGTACACATAAGTTCCTGCAGGTTAGGCAAAGTGCAAAGACCATTGATAGAAATGCAAACAAATATATATACAGTACACTCAAATGTGTGAACTTCTCCATGTTTCTTGACATGGGAGTAATTATAAGAACACAACAGCAAATTCATCAACATTGAAACAAATAAATCTATCTGCAATTCACCTATAAAACACATTCATTTATGTGCGATCAGACCAGATTTGTTGTAACGATAACAAAAGCAGGCATAGCACCGTAATGTTAACATTACAGCCTACAACAAACTACGTGGCTTAATATTACCGTTACATTATGAAATTAAGATAATATATAATAAATGATGAGTAAACACATGATTTATACTTGTACTTATCCGTGAAAAACCATGTAATTCACAATATCCTCACAACTTACAACAGGAGGCTCACATCTATAAGTCTTTTGATTTCAGTGTGTATAGTCACATCTAATGACATCCATTTCTTTTTGTATCTTTTGCTTATATCTGATACCCAAAGATATACCTTTGGATTAACTATAGTTATGTCTGTTGGTTGATTAACAGGGTACCTTATCAATCAGTAATAAGCATGAGATAAACAGTAGGTACATTCCCTTTCCATTTTCAGTGCCACTAATGTTGTAGTGTTTGCGTATTTGCTGGTGTATTTTCGTATTTGCTGGCGTGTTTTCATATTTGCTGTTGGTTTTTTTGTATTTGCTGGCATGTTTTATTTGATTTTGTATTTGCTGGCGTGTTTTCATAATTGTTGTTTTGTTTTCATATTTGCTGGTGTGTTTTGCCCTTCAGTGCTTCCATACTATTCCACAGACATACCACAAGAATTCAAGCCTATGGATTTACACTGGACTCACTTGAGTCAATAACTTTGGCGACACCTGCTGGTGATTTGGGGGTTGGTTAGTTCCAACAAAACCCATTGTTTATACAAAATACAAAGTTTGTATCACTCAGATATAACCAAAGCCAAGTCACAATCCCTTGCACATGGCACCGATAATATGTTGGATCAGTCTCATAAAATACACCTAAATTTATTCATTTTAATTAAAATTACAAAATTTTGAATGTTTAAGACTGTTACATCACCGCATAATTTCAATTAAGCTTAATAATATCGATAATAGGGGTGTTTCAGATAGTTCTGAAGGTTAAGAATTCTTGATAGTGATGGCTTCAAACTGTATCTGAATGACCACCTCCACTAATTTCAACAAAAGACATTAATTGATAGACAAAATCATAAACATATTTGGTCATATGGATGCGAGTGGGTTTGTGAAAGGAATGAAAGGAATGGGATGGTGAGAATGCACATGCAGCTATGCAGAAGGGATGTAAATCTGTATGAGTGGAATGCATGTGGCCACTGTAGGGGGAGGGTTAACCATGCATACATTCTCCCCCTGGTCTGAGGGTGGAAGGGTTGAAGTCTTCAGGGCAGAATCCTACTTTGGATCCACAGCATGAAATTGAACGTGTGATCATTCAGGGGTTATGCAAGTCCTTCGTACTCTGTCTTTGTCTTCTGGTCAATTGACTGATAGTCCATGACAGTTCTTTAAACTTCAAAGTAATCAAAACAATTCACAAAAGACTGTACATCTGGGCAGCTCCTATTAGCTGTAAACACCTGGGTAGTTCACAAATGCTAGCCTAAACAAAGCAATCAACAGTTATATATATAACATCACATGACCACATTTTAACATAAGACTAAAAAACAGACCCAAAAAGAGAAAGGACAGAGGAGAGTAGTAAGGCAAGAAGTAAGGGCTGAATTTGGTTAGTGAGCAAACTGAATGACAGGGCTGGGTGAGAAGAGAAGTAAGATCTCCACCAGCCTGAGCTGGACGTGTTCAGGGACCTCGGTGAGTGAGTTAAGCCTATTGAGGAGTGTCCTGGTGCATCTGAAGAACACAACTGAGGCACAGGTGGGGTTTTAATGTGAATGTAGACATTGTTTTCCAAAGTCCTGCATTTAAGACAGATTTTCACTGGTACATATTTTGTGTTTCAATGTGTGGGTAGACTGAAACTGGAATTCCGCTACCAAAGCTGTAAACCAAGTGCACCTGCAATGTCTGAACCTGCAGTCTCAGATTTTATGATTTCTTCTACCATCTCAGTGGGCACCAGGTAAAGAGAGATTGATCCCCAGCTCAAGTTTGTTACCATCCTACAATGAATACAGCATTCAGTAGCTTGGGATTTGGGTTAGAAGAATGAAGAAGAAAGGAAAAAAGGTTAGTCAAATGAAGGAGGTCCCGCTGCATGCAATTTGGGTGCAGTAGGGCTGTTAGGGGTCTATTTGTCGGAGGCAGGATATTTCTTTGGTGTGGAAGGAATGCAAGGATGAGGATGTGTACGCAGCTATACAGAAGGGGAGGTGTGTGGAAATCTGCATGAGTGAAATGTGTGTGGCCACCCTTGGGGGAGGGTTCACCAAGCATGTCCACTTAGGAAGGGGGGAGCAGAGGATGAGGAATTGGGAAGTAGATTCAAAGTTTTCACATAGCATAGTTCACTAGAGAACAACTTCCAGTAATCTAGGCTCAGTGGGGTGTACCTGAATTAACCCAAGGGTTATAGTATAGCAACTGCATATCATTATATTAATGTTTTTGTTCATTCTAGAACTGGGTGGTGTGTTCTAGTGAATAATTAGATTATTTAAGGCACATTACTCTTTTTAATGTGGGTATTATCAGATAAAAGCAATGATACACGTTCCTACGTGATCCAAAACACAGCCACGGTATTGACAACAGCAGGAGTTAAGCAGGTATTTATAACATATTACCTTCCTAATGAGAGGTGGCCACACACTTGCAGTACATAAAAAATAGCAGCATGAAAGCGTTGCGCACTGTCTGCTCCATGTCTCATTTAAATTAGTCACGAGCCCTGCTGATATAGATCGTCTTTTAGACAGCATCTTTATACGTATGTATGTTTTAGTGCACATGCTGAATCATAGTGTTGTTTTATTGTTTTAGCAAAGATAGCCCTTGCTTGAAGTCTGTGTGGTAAGTATATATGTGGAGAACCTGTCATTAGTTTTCTACTGCATGTAAGCAAGCTATGCCTGTCATATTAAAGCTTTGAATCAACTTCACTAAACTGTAATGTGAGGGTTTTTTTTTTTTTTAAAGCTGCCTAGATTCATTAATTTAATTAATTAGATTAGGCTTGGTCTTTATGATTGGTGTTTATGATTTTGTAAATGTTAGTTGTGTTTATTCAAGAAACATTTACAAACTCATTGTTTATTATGAGTGTATACGAGAAAAACATTCAGGAAAACTGGAAGGCTCATATTGTAACCAGGCATTTTTCGATTCAATAAAGTGACGTATTTGTTTTTGTGCATGCACGTCATTGCATCTTTGTTGTTTTTTGTGCACGGGGTCAGTTCAGTATAGTGCACCATTCACGTTGAAATCTGATAATACCCACATTAAAAAGAGTAATGTGAACAACCAAACAAAAAATCTGATCTGAGCAGAAAATCAGAATTGAGCGTTAAGGCCTGCAGTGTGAACGTAGTCTAAGAAACACCATCCACCAATAGCAAATTGCAGTGTGGTACCACAGCACCAATGAAAAGACTGGAAAGTCATCACTCTGAAATTTAAACTACGGGTCTAGAGGTTACGTGTTTTCTGGCTGGTCAGAACATGTCAGTAAAACAATAGGGGAGTGGTATTGATAAAGGTGGGGCCCACCTTTGTTCAGGCTGTGAGTAACCTACATACCTCTATACTGTATATATATTAAATGATGCTAACTCTAAGCTGAAGCAAGATCATGATATGGGATGTTGGAGCGTTTGCATATATGGATATTTGTTATTTTATTGTGAAACAAGGACGTTCTATAGTGAAATCCAGTTGAACTTGAATCACTTGATAGCTTGTTAGGATTTGTACAGTGCTGGATCAATATACTGTAATTGTTTGTGGATTGTCTTCTGGGTGTTTTGCATTATGTTGACTTGGTGTTAAGAGAAAGAATGTTCAATTATTTTTGCCTTAAATGTTTTCATTTGTTCTCTTAAAATGAAGTGCAGTCTTATTTATTATGCAGATTGTGTAATAGAATTATTATACAGTGAAACAAGACTTAAGTCAGCCTTAACAAAGAGAAATTTGTAGCTCAGCTGTTAAGCTGTAAGAAACTTAACGTCAGTACAAACATTCCATTAAGGGTCACTAGTGCAGACTTACATAGTTCACTTAACATACACTGCAGTAACAAAATAACGAGCAGCTTTTTCTTTCAAAAATATAACATGTTTTGTATAGATTTTTTATTTCTGCTTTTTTGTTAGAAAATTGACCTTATGTTGTGTTACCCTTTTGTAAAAATTTTATCATTTATTTAATTAATCATTTATTACATTTAATAAATCAGGTTAACATGTGCTGCTTGTAATATATACTTATATGTACATTAACAAGTTTTTTAAACACATGCAGATGATGATTGGGAAAAATACCCACCTAAATGTTTTGAAACACTGTTATTCACAACATTGTAAAGACACATTACTCCAAAGAAGAGGAGATTTTGTCCAAGTTAACAAGGATCAGGAAGTGGCAAGATGAATACTTTATTGCATTAGAAAAGCTGTTTTATGTTTTAATAATTGCATTTTTTCTTTTTCCAGTTATTCCAGTCAATATTTTGGACATATTTCAAGATCTGGTTGATAGAGATACCCAAAAGTCTCTGATTTTTGGTAGTGAAGACCCTGAAGTTTTTATACCCTCCAAAATAAACATAACCCCAACACTGAGTTTTGTTAATGGGAAGACTGAAGTAACATTAAAACCATTACCCCCGGAGGAAAAAGAGGCCAGGGGAGATCAGTCTGAAATGTCTACGGGACAAGTAAAACAAAATCATACTGCTACTGAACCCATGACAGATATGAGTATATTGAGTGATGAAACAGTAAGAAACAAATCCAAGCAGCCCAGTGAGCTTGAGGTATCACCAACAATGTTGAATGCAGGAGAATCCAAACTGACAAGACATACTGTGGGCACAGAAAGACCTACAATCTTTTCAACCATAGATGAAATGGAATCTGCAATCTCCTTTACGGGGGTAGGAATATCGGGTGATGCAACTCAAAGGCTTGGAACTGTGGAGTCTGATGTGACTAGGTCCGCTTCTGAG
>JAODUD010000040.1:24256722-24278003 GCA_026784285.1 Stomatorhinus walkeri | reverse complement strand
TGATTCAGCTCAAGAGCTGTGTGGTAATTAGCACAAGGAGTTGAATCAGGTGTGTTAAATGAGGGGAAACCCAAAAAAGGGGAAGGCTCTGGCACCCCAGGACTGCAGTTTGACACCTGTGTCCTAAATGATTCAATATTTTAGGCTTGTCCTCCTGAAGAATAATTTTCATGTGTCTCTTTAAGATAAGTAACCATTGCAAAGCATTAAGCATCATTTTCTATGGGCTGGAGGTCGCACACAGACACGTATACACACGTTTGTATTTGGAACCGTCCATTTATTTGGGCATAACCTTAATCTCAACCAGTGATAATTTTGGCAATCATTTTTAATTTGGTTTTAGTCACTTTTGGTAGTTGGCTATGATGCATTTGCTATCACTTGGATATGACATTAAACTGCATCCAGCCCTGCAACCAGTCGTCCACCTTGCAGGGATAAAATTTTTGGGGTTGGTGGCGGGATTGGCACTCCACCTACCGTAAAACAATTGACAACAACTCAGAATAAACAGACACAATACCCTTCTGTAGCTCTGCTGCAGCCGCCCACAGGAAGGCTGAACACACCATGAAAGGGATGGGAGAAAGCCTTTATGAGACTCATCCCCGAAAGAGTTGAAACCATTGGAGAGCTAATAGAGTCAGGCTTATTGGGGATTGGGGCTGGTGTGGTGCTGAGGCGTCACCTGCTGCATTGTGGCCCATCTGAGTGAGTGCGTGGAACATCTTGTCTCTCAGACAAGATGACCATCATTCTCTGCTGTCAGGGGAGCTTCATAAACTCTGCATTTTGATGGCAGCAATCTCTGAGGAATGCAGACCTGGGAGTGGGTGGGTATACCTACTTTCGGTCTGGTTGGTCTGGTAACTGCTATACTCAGGGAGTAACTGTTGCTGTATTGGATCGGCTTGGTGGTTGATGGGTGCCCAATAGGTGACACTACTCTGGTCATAGGTGAGTTGGTCATCATGGGTCTGAAGACTGGGGTGAGAGGCTCCATGTTTCTTGACTTTGCGATAGGTCAGGGGCTGTGGGTCAATGGATCCTTGGTTCCAACATCCTGAACTGCATCGTTGAGCTTGGTACTCCAGTACTGGGTGTGCGGCAAAGGAGATCAATCACATCCTCATGGGTAGATGCTTGAGGCTCCTCCAGAGCTGCTGGGTCTACAGAAGTGCCCAATCTGTGAATTCTGACCACAGACCTCCGTGATAAGACCCTAAAGGTTGCTGAGGGTTGTGTTGGTGCTGCCTGTGTTCCCGGAAGGAGGTGTTTTGTCTCACAACACACCCCAAACATTATTGAGAAGAGTTGCAGTACATGACTTGGTGGCAACTCCAAGTCTGTACCAGGAACTGAGGTAAATGGCTATGAAGGCTCTGAGGACAAATAAGGAGGTGTTTGTTAGACGAATGTGTGAACAGGTGACACACCATCTGTAGTCTAGTGACCCACATCCTGCTTACAGAAGAATCCAAGCATTACGCACATCTGAATCTATTCCTCAGAGATTTGCAGTCAGGGTGAGTGATGGAACGGTCCTTATGGATGACAATACAATTGTGACCTGCTGGGCCGGCACCTTTGAGCAGTGATTTAAAGCTGACCCTCCAGCGAGGACAGGTTTTTGAGGCTGATCCTCCAATCAGCTGTGAACCACCCAGTTTCACTGAGATTGCATGGGTGGTGAATAAATTGGGGGCATATGTGGTATTCAAGGAGAAAGGCTGGTGGTAAGGCTGTCCTCCTGGTACTGGAGACAATCTTTGCTTCCATTTGGGAGTCAGGTGTCATCCCAACTGACTGGAAAATGGGACTTGTCGTCCCTCTCTGGTAAGGGAAGGGTGATCGCCTGGATTGTGGCAACTACAGGGGGATAATACTGCTTTCAGTGCCGGGTAAAGTCCTTGCTAGGGTCATCCATGATCACTTGCTCACCTGTTAGCGACCGGAGCAGTCTAGTTTTATGCCTAAGAAGTCAACTATCAGCCGTATCCTGGCATGGAGGATTCTCATCGAGTGCAAGAACGAATATTGGCAGAGGTTCTTTGCAGCCTTTGTCGATTTTCGTAAAGCTTTTGACTCGGTTGATCGAGTTGCCCTGTGGGACATACATACATACATCCCCCCAAAGTTGCTGCACATCATGGCCAGCCTGTACACTGGTACGGTGAGTGCTATGCAGAGTACAAGGAGAACATCCACATTCTTCCCCGCTGATTCTGGGATTCGCCAGCGCTGTGTTCTTGCTCTTACTCTGTTTAATGCTTGTAAGGACTGGGTGTTGGACAGGGTTGTGGGGTCTGGCAGCTTTGGGGCATCCGCTGGTAAAGGAATATTTACTGTGCTCATGTAACACCTGGTTGTGGCAGATGGATGGCCATTTCCAGAGTGTGGGACTGGACAAGTGTCTGCCTGGGGGGTTGCCACCTGGGATCCCAAGGAGTTCCTCCATGTGGTGGGTGCAGCAATGCACTGCATCAGCACACGCTCCCCAACCTGACCTGACCGTAGTCACTTACTGAAAATTGTACTTGGATCAAAGTCACATTTCAGTCTTTTCTTTTCGTTTTGTTTAAGATTTAATCAATGGAACTCAGGTTTAATTTTAGTCATAATTTTCTCAGGCAGGTTTATGACACTGAAATAGATTTTGGTGAAGGATATTTCTCCTGCCTGTAAAGATTCCCTTGAGAAGTAAGCAAACCTTATACATACCTGATGATAATTAAGTTACCAAGGCTGAGAATGTGTTACTGACTTACCATATTTCTTTCATATATAAATATGAATGCCTAAAGCTTGTTAGAAAATGTGCAATGCAATCATATTTCCTTCACATGTCGTATTTATTTTCTGCTTATATCAAAAACACACAGTTATACTTTTCCCTGTTTCATTTTTGTTATTAGGACATTAAAATCAAATTTAACTGTATGCCCATTTTATATATTTGTTATTATGGCATCAAAACACCTATCAAACACCCATTTAACTGTGTGCAAAACCTGTCTTGACAATTTACATTAAGCCTTCTTCAAAAACAGAAAGTACATAATACAGTAAAATTGCTGAAACAACAAATAGGAACATCAGTGTGTCATGTACAGTAGGACTAAGCATTAATGCTATGTGTCTTTCCTTCTGTTTTCTAGATACAGGTTACTTATCTTGGTTTAGTGTCATGAAGGCAATTCTGTCAAAGATTACCTGTGCACACTTGTGTGTGTGGATTAGGTTTATATTACATTATGGGGGACATAAACCTATTTTTTGACATTGTGGAGATCATTTTTCAGGTCCCCACAAAGATCTGTGAATGCAACCAAAATAGAACCCCTGCAAATATATAATTAAAAACCTGTGTGTGTGTTTGTGTGTGTGTGTATATATGTATGTGTGCCTGAGTACTAAGAATAGTTTCTAAACAAACCGAACTTTTCACATGTTTTTAAGTTCCTCCCCCGGTTTCGTCTTACACTATCATTGGCTGTGGCTAGTCGCAGCTCATTGTCAGCCTCACCATTTATCACAGCTACAGGATTTGGTGTCGTCGACAAGTCCCGATATGTAGCATGATATATATCTGCTGGGAGCTCCATGACACATCGATCACTTCATCGAGTCACGTTGTGAACAATTTACACATAGCGATCGAGAGCTCACTTTCGATTTGCCTCCCATCTCGGGGGCTTTGTCAGAAATTTCTTAAAACTGTTGGCGAATGGAAAATTGGGGCTCTATATACATACACAGGCATACTCAACTGGCTCAATCCTAGAATCGGTCTAGAATGGAAAGGATGTAGGTAAGAAATATTATTAGTAGTATTAAAATTATTCTTAATATTTAAATATTGTTTAGTAATATAAACAAAAATATATTTATTTACTCCCCATATGGTTAATTCTGATGTAATTAAAAATCAGGTAAACAAAAAACAATTTAACTACCAAAGGTATCAATTCATGCACCATTCCCAAAAAATTAATTAATTAATTAATTAATTAATTAATTAAAACACAGGATGCTTTTCACTGAGGTCATGCAGGCTGTGCAATACATACATGCAGACACAGTTCACCTCACCTGATACATAGACAGGAATTTTGGGATCCGTGTTGCTGTAAGCATGGTCGAAAATTATTGCGAAGGTAAGCAAGGTAATCATTTTTTTATGCACCAAGGGGGTCTCTTTGCTGAAAAAGAAGAAATATGTATGAAACGTCAGAAAACTGGATTCAAAGCACAGATGTGTTTCTTTTGTGGCTGGTAGTTTTTACAGCTGCAAATCAATGATATTGAAAAGCTAGGACTCCCCTACCCTCTTAAGTGCTTTTACTTCAAACAAACCTGGTTCAAAAAACACCCCAATCTCAAACAAGCGATTGTGGAGATAGAATTTCTGCAGAGAGTGAGGCTAATTCTTTTTTGTGTCCATATGGTTTACTTAAATTTAAAGACTGTGAAATGGTTAGTGCCCCATCCTGGGTGTTTACCGGCCTTGCACTCGTAACTTCTACGACAGGCTCTAGACCTCCCATGACCCTGAATAGGACAACAGGAAATGGATGGATGGATGGATGGATGGATAAAGTTTGAAAATAAACAAAAATTCCTTTTCCAGGATATTTTCTAATGGCTGGTTATAATCAATTTTGCAAATATATTTGGGAGATGATGGTAAAATTGTCAATGTGGTGTAACCATAAAAACCGAACCAAATAATTAAACTTGCTTAAAATATATGAAATTATCAATAAAACGCCATATGAACAAGTCTGGCATAATCTACAAGAAATCCATGTGATAGGAAACAACGTCACAGGAGGAACCCAGGAACACAGGATGATGCTGCTGCATGTCTAGGTTTGTAACTTATTTTAAGATATCAGATAATTTGACACTTTTAGGGTATGGTCAGTATGGTCAGGTGTAACTAGGTCAATATGTCAGATGGTATGACCTCCTAATTATGAAGATGGCTATTTACATTTAAAAATGTGATTGAAGTTTTCATACCAATGCCATGTGCTTATTAAATATCTACAAGATAAAGCCTGTCAAATTTGATTTTAAATTGAAATGCTAAATTGTGTAACCGGTTACAGAATTTGATTCCTATTACAAGCCCTTCTGTTATGCCAATTTTGTCAAACACTGGTAAATTATGATACTGATTAAAGATATAATACAAACTGCAAGCAATGAATTTTCCAAAATAAGCACCATGTTTAGACACAAGCATGCTCATAAGTACTCTTTGTATCAGCACATCTTAAGCCAAATACTGAATTTATAGCCTTGGCATCCAACTGGAGGCCATATATTTTGGAGACTCAATTAAAAAGAGACAAGCAAAGCCATCAGCTGAACCAATTGATGGTGAGACTGATTCAGCAAGTTAGATGGGCCAGGAAATCCTATATGATGAATCAGGGTTTGCTGGGAACATCTGGTTGAAACTGGTAAAAGATGAATTTAACGCACACCTCCAGGGGAAAAGAAAATTCTACCATGTACCAAATGAGGTCAACATGGTCAGGGCCTCTTGTTATCACAGAGGATGTAAACAGCTGCGGCTACAGCTGCCTGTTATGGAGCTAACTCTGGGACCCACTGGAGGACACCTCTGGCGAGGGAAGATATCAAGTAGAAGAAGGAGGCCTTCATGGAATGTTTGCACATGGGTCTCCTGAGCCCACTGAAAAGTACTGACATGCCAGAAAGGCTGGAGCAAAAACAGTTACATAGGCCAAAGCCGGTGCATGTGAGGAGTATTGAGAAGCAACGGAGAGTTTCCGAGACCCCAGAGATGTCTCAGGAGGGGCAGGTAAAGCCTTGCTCAGGGTGTTTAGCTGGGATAGGGAAACTCTATCCAACTCAAAAGATATTCCTAAGTGGTGGAAGGAACATTTTGAACTCCTCAACTGAGTGACATGCCCTCTTACAAGAAGGAAAACATCTAGTGTATCAAAGTCTAGAGTCTATCACTGGGGCTGAAGCCTTTATGGTGATCAGAGGCCATGCTGCAAGGGAAGATTAAATCTGTCCATTTGGTCTTGTTAAAATTGTGTACGAATTTCTGTTTATATGCCTTATGCAAAACTTCAGCCATTCAGAGGGCATGTTAACCTCCGTCAAGGGTATAGTTTGCCTCCTCATGATTTTCATGGACAGGACACCACGGTGAAGTCGTGGCTGGACGAGCGTCCAGTATGGACGGCTAGAGGTACCATCACTGCATGAAGCAGCAGGATTAAGAATCAGTACCTCCAAATCCAAGGCTATGGTGCTCTCTGGATTGCTTCTTTCGGGTGAGGGGGACTAGTCTGCCCTTAGGGAAGGAATTTAAGTATTCTGAGATAATCTTCAAAAGTGTAAAACATCACAAAAAAGAAATGTGGTTTTGTGGACTGCATTTATATATATACACACACATGCACAGCTCTGGATAAAATCTGGACAAGACCACAGCAAAATTTTTAGTTTCACTTAATTCTCAGTTTATTGGTGTGTGTCTCTGAATAATATACAGTGGTACCTCAGAACTCAAACTTAATCCGTTCAGAACTCGCGTTCGAGTTCTGATCAAATTTTCTCCGTAAGAAATAATGAAAAACCAATTAATGAGTTCCCGGCCCCAAATGAAATTACACCTAAATATGTTTTTTTTAGCATTTAAACACAAAATGAACAGGATAAAACAAGAAGAGCATATATTGTACTAAACACATCTAATCACATTTATCAAAACAGCAATTTGTAAAGTAAGAAAATAAATGAATCCAAACAATGTGTAAAGCTAAAAAAAAGACAATGTGTCATGCCCCGATCATCATGAACTCCTTCCATGTGCCACACCCCCTCGTTAACCCCGTGTGGAATCAGCTGTTTCTGCTTGTTGTCCTTAGTCCTCTGTATTTCATCCGCGTTTCAGTTTGTTTCCCCAGTCTGGTCATTGTATTGTCTGTCTGCATTTTGCCTGCCTTACCTGTAATTAAACTCCGTATTCCCTGACATCTGCGTCTGTCTCCATCCCCACTCAGCGTGACAATATTATTATAATTATAATGTATTAATGGTTTATTATTAATGATATAAAAATAATTAAGAAATTTTAATTTTAAAATATATTTTATTATATTTTAATAATTACTGTTACTGTCTATCATTATCTAAATGTATTTTTACTGTCTAAATATATGTATTTATAGTATAAACATGCACAATGCTATCACAGCAAATGCGAGGCTGAGACTGAAGCGTTACCCTTTGTTTCCGCTGAGAAATGTGCCACGTGATTCATTTACTCATGCGTACTTAGATACTAAGTTATCTTAGGTCGTCATTCATGGTTCGACTTCTGAGATTCAGATCGAGTTCTAGGTAATTTTTTTCGAACTGGTTGATTCGATTTTTAAGCAATTCAAGTTCTAATGAGTTTGAGTACTGAGGTACCACTGTATATTTTGCAGCCTGGCTCTTTCCTGCTTCTCACTGATGAAGGGCTTCTTCCTTGCTTTATGGAACGTCAGTCCTGTGTCTAGGAGCCTGATATGCTACGTGCAAGTTTCAAGGGGACGCCTACAGATTCCCCAGACCTCCCTCCCTTGTCGCCATTCGCTGGCTGCATCTTTGCTCCGCCTCCTCATCCAGCTCCACCCACGGTCAGGTCAACTCTGTTCGGCCCTTGCTCCACCTCCCCGTCTCTCATTTTCAGATTATTGGTTTGCTTTCTTTGATTTGACTATTGTGCATGACGGTTTTGGTTTATTAATTTACGATTATTTGCTTTGCCCTTTTCTGTACTTCTGCCTTGGTTTGATCAATTTTTGGTTTCGATCTCTTGCCCGGTTTTTGGTTTATGTCTTCGTGCGCCACTCGGAATCTGACGCTTTGCCTGTGTATGTTCTGTGTGTTTGTTAGGTGCGTAGGGAGTGCCATATTTATTTTGGAGTTTTTTTGCATTTGCTGTTGTTTGGTTAGGGAGTGAGGTGTAGTACTTGTTGTTTTTGTTAATTGATTTCTCTTGCACGTAATTAGATTTGGGTTGCGTTCGGTAGTTGGGCTTTCTGTTTGTTATTTTGGCTATAATCACTCCTGAGTCCTTTTGCACTGGGTTTATTTCTTCTGTGTCTGTCTTGTGTAAATAAAATCAGAAAAATACAAAAAATACCACTTTGTCCACGTGTGTTACCATGTGCACCACACCCTATGTTTCCCTTATTACCCTTTCCCTTACATTCTGTTACGCCCCAACCCTAGACTGAGGTTCGTAACAGTTATCTATAAAACCACTGTGGCACCCATTTTCTGTAAGCTACTAATAATTAAAATAACAGCATACAGTAGCAGTTCCAAAGTGATTTTTACCATCCACACTGTAACATATATATAAAAATACGTAAATTATTTCAACAAACATCAATTCAAAATTAGAAAGTTGTCATATGCTATCCCCTTGAAATATAGCCGGGCTATTTGGCTGAACGGATTGCACTTTATATTTTGCAGTAATAGGCTGAGATGATGAAGGAACTGGAGGTACTAGTCAGTTTATTGAAACAGACAGTGTTTCCTATTTTTGCATGCAGCTAACAGATTTTTCACAAATGTCATTCCAGCAGTCATAAAATCAAGCTAGTAAACATTTTCATTTGCAAAAAAATGTTCAAAGAAACTAATGCTATCATCCAAACTTTCATTTAAAAACATTTTAAATGTTACACAGACATGAATCAAACTAAATCAATCCAATGATAAAGCTGTGGGACGCAAGATAATTTTCTGAATACTGTATAATAAGTTTATATAGATTTTTCATTGCTAGCCTCCTTATTTTATACATAGTGGTCCGGGAGCTAGTCAGCGAAATTTATCATGAGATAATTTAATTGTCTCTTTTTTTTGGAGGGTTTGGAAAAATGCGTAAGGTAGACTTATAATAATATTTCCTTCAGACTGTGATATTTTCATTCAGCAAAATTTATCATGGGCAAACCCTGGCCTGGCTAAATTTATCATGGGGGAATTCAATTGTGTTACTTGGCCCTAGTTCAGTCCAGCCTAGTCAATGTCCAGCTCTCGTAGAGTAACTGGCTGTCTCCTGAAATCTCCTACATGCCCTTGAGTCTGTGCAGGGAGACACAGCAAAACTTCTGGCAATGGGACGTATTGATGCGCCATCCTGGAGGAGTTGGACTACCTGTACTACCTCTGTAGGGTCCAGGTATCGCCTCATGCTACCAGTAGTGATACTGACCGTAGCCAAATGCAAAACCAGTGAAAACAGTCAAAAAAAGATGAGGAGGGAAAAATGTCAGTGGCCTCCGCCTGTTAAACCATTGCTGTTTTGGGGGGGCGTCTTATTGTTGCCCCTCTAGTTCACCTGTTGATAATTTCATTAACACCAAAGCAGCTGAAACTGCTTAACAGCCCTCTCTGCTGCTTACCTGAACAGATCAGTATCCCAGAAGTTTAACAGACTTGATGCTATACTCTGGTTAATAAGTGTTCCTTTATTTTTTTGAGCAGTATGTAACTGGATTGTGCAATAAATGTTTATGTAAAAACAGATTTATTAATTTTCACATTCCCAGGGGATCTATCAAGTACTTATAGAAAATCTACATGTTTGTGAGTGTGGGACTAGTATGGAGTAGATGGGCGGAGTAGGTGCCAGGGCTGTCCAGGGAACACAGTGTCGTCGTTTCAGACAGCCCACTTTTCTAGGTCTAGTTTTCTAGTATTGTTTTTTTTAAATATTCATCTACAACAATAAAGCCATCTTATCTGATTGAGTAAGATATGAGATTGCAGACCCACAGCTGCTTCTGAGATACTACTACTAATAATAAACCATAATTATTCCAAATCTGCAGGACCTACAAGCTGAGTCATACGTTCATTTTTTAGCTACATTAACACAGGCAAGTACTGAAAATCTGTCAAACTTAATGTCCTTGTTGTTGTTAATGTCCTTTTTCCTATTTAAGGACCATACTGGAACACAAGTCTGCAGACTAAAAATTAAAGTTTTTTCCCCATATTTCTAAATGAGCGTTTCGCATTTTACTAGGGTTGGGTAGTGGCACACATGGCCTGATTCCATTCTATTCCAATTCAAAAGCTAATGATTCGATTCACTTCTGATTCGATATGCAGTGTCACTGGAAACAAACTGTTAAAACCACTGAAGAAAGGCCAAAGGCTTCTATATTTAAATATTTTTATTCAAGGTATGCTTACTTAAGAAGAAAACCAACCTGTCTTTTTCAAATCACAACAACTGACTTCTGACTGAAAAGAGTAGCTGAAAATAAAAATGGCAAGTCTATCTAAAACTCACATGTCATGTTTCAGAAGCACTTTACCTTAAAGATACATGCCAAGGCATTAGTTAGAATCTTTTATATGACAAAAATATGGGTATTATTTAGAACTGGGAATTGGCCCTGACCTCATAATTCAATTCACAAGTGCCCGATTGTATTTCATTTAAATTCTATTTAATCTGTGTTTTATACACTTTTATTAATGTGCGATCAAATCAGATCTGTTATAAAAACAATAGGCACAGCACTGTATCATTGCCATTTGAAAGCAATGTAGTTTATTCTTTTACGTGCCCATGAATATACCAAAATATTTTATCCACACTTTTCCCTCTGCAGTTCTTAAATAAATTTTACCTGCAAACCTTTAGTCATTTTCATTGCATTGAGTTACCCTAAACATTTAAAAACAGGTAATTAGCAATATTCTCATAACAGCAGGTTACGTTAAATAATATGCTTTTTCTCTTTACATTGTTTGCTTTTATTTCATTTTACCTGTTTTGCTTTCATGTAAATGTTATTTTGCGTAAATGGAAGCATTGCACTGAAAATGACTAGTGTGAGAATAACACCCTGCATGACTTGACTTGCTTGCATTCACATGCTCGGAGTATTCCATTACTATGATTGACAATGCACCAAGATGGCGGCACAAAGAAATTGTGCAATACTATTGCAACCCTCCATAGGTGAGAGAGAAATCACCTATATGATAAGAGAACCGATAAAAAGGTAAGTTGATCCATCCTGAGATTTTGTGAATCGATATCGAATAGTCAAAACCAGGACCGAGATTAATCATAAAATTGATATTTTTCACAGCCCTACATTTTATACCTTCTCAGCATAATTCTGAGCTATTCAAGGTCATTGAAAATAATGAAGAAGAGAAATTTCAGCTCTAAGCACTTTGTCAAGGCAGCATATGCACAGATTTATGCAGATTTAGTTTTATTTCCTTTTTTATTTTAGTGCCTCAATATATACAATAACTGACTAGCACCCATTAAACAGCATTTAATATTTAAGCTACCACTGCCAGCATTTACAATATCTTGCAGTTATATACTGCCTGCATTAAAGGCAAAGGCTATTGTCTGAAATAACCACAGTTCCAATTTTGTTTTCAAATCAATTTCACTAAATGATCCAATTTCACTCTGAGACTCCAAACAGGAGACTGGAAGATGGATTAGCTCTCTCTTGTCCCTAGAAGCCAGAAGAAATTACATAAGGCCCTTTTACGGAGAATTTCATTAATGCTAAGGAGCAGTGTTTTGTACATTTTAAATGACTGAAATCATACAAGTCAAGTAGGATTTCTGTTATTGTAACCACCAATAGTCAAGTGAAACAGTTTTTAGTTGTTTTTTTAAGACACATACACAAGGTTTTAATTCAAAATGATTGCTGATGGTGCAGTCATTCTTCAATAGACTACATTTGCACAAACAGATACCTCTGTGTCATTTTCTCCTCTATCCTGTCTGAAGACCCTGCCTGCCCTGAAGAGAATCATGAATGGCATGAAATTATCGAACACCATTCTCAATAGCAGACTCTGTGTTAGCTTTTTTTGCTAAACAATCTGGAATATAATCTGAAATACCTCAGTCTCATGAGACCTTAATACTTAGTCTGCCATGAAGTCCCACAGCTCTTTGATGAGCTGTCATCCATCTTGGAGTGCCAGGCTCACCTAGACATGGTCACCTAGATTTCTATCATCCACCCACTTATGTTAGTTAGGGTCATAGGGGGAACCTGCAGTCTCTCCCAGGCAGTACAGGGCACAAAGCTTGATTTGTTTGGCATGGCAGTATATCACTGAGCACATACATGCGCATACTGTACATACAATTATTCTACATGGAGAATTTGAGAGAACGATCAGTTTCATAACTTCCTGTCTTCGGGCTGTATGAAGACCCTACACAAGACAGAGAACAGGCAAACGACAGACATATAGAGTGGAGGCAGGATTCAAACCCTCCACCTGAGGATATGTGTGGTAACTCCCCTACTCACAGAATCGCCATAATGCACAAGGATGGGCCTGACTGTTTGCATAGCAAGCCCAATATAACAGCAAAACAGAACAATTACACCACTTTTTTAATTGAATGTATATATGAATCTAACCAGTGTGTTATAGTTTTAAATGGTTAATCCACTCAATTCTGGAGCTCTTTCTTTCTGTAATAGTTACGGTTTAAAATACGAACGCTAGTCGACCACATGCAGCTGTACTATTTATTTATTTTTTTTTTTACTTTAAACGCCCCATTCAAAATGGCAAAGTCTTTAAGTTACTTGAAGAAAAAAAAATCTTAAAATATCCCCATATTACGTCCGTCTTATGTTATATTTTTATTAAATGTTCAATTCAGAATAACCACCAAGTGTTTAAAACTGTTAAATCTCTGATTCATACCAAGCGACCGCCTGGCTAAACCGTTTAATGCGAGTCCCTCAGAGGAGCCTGCGCCTTTATTAGAGACCCTTTCAGTTGTAAAACTGATAGATGACACTCATTTCTACACAGAACTGTCAATCAAATTGAACATCTTCTTAATCGTGACGTATAATTTTACTTTACAAAAGTCCTCAATTAACTGGCATTTCTTTTGATAGAAGCGATTCCACGGTATGTTTCATTATTTATATCAGCGCAAATAAATTTCATTACCTCCTCAGACCAGCGACAAATAATACGATGTGTTCATTGTAATGGAGACATTAATAATGTTAAAAGTAATAAATAATTTTGGAAAAAAACAAAAGCCATTTAATGGTGTATATATGCATATTAAAAAAAATCATACTTCCGCGGACGCAAATATTAAACCTTAATAAGGAGACAAAGTAATGTTTTATCCTGATGCATAGTTATATAAATTAAAATGAAGCTGTGTGTTTAATCACTGAATCTGTCAAGGTTTAATTAATCCATTGATCAAGAAATGTTTTCATTTTCATCAGGTCTATTTGTGGTTGGGCTGATTCGATAGCAGCAGTGGTATAAATTGTCACGATTCTCATGAAGAAACATTTTTAAGTTTTAAACAGGCTGATATCGCCACTTTCAGGAAGTCGCTAGAATTTAAAAGAGGGAGGAATCTCTCCTGAAAGCTTTCAAATACTGCATAGCTTTTAAATACTTCATAGTCATGCGGTGAAATAGTATTTGTAAAACGAATTCGTATTAAAATCGTAAATAAAAAATATTAATAAAAAGCATGCCATTCTCTCATGTAAGAACATCACAATATAATTATCCACTGATTATTCCAAATTAGTGCAATGAAGTGGCTTTGATTAGAGTCTAAAATATTTGGCCTAGGCTACCCATATGTTTTTAAAAAGCATGTTTTTACATACATTTTCTCCTTGATGACGGAAGTCACACTATAATTTACACCAGAAACAAACTTAAATGAATGTGTGGTCAGCTTACCTGCTAAATTCGCCTGTCCGGACTGAGTAAAAACACTGCGCCGAGTGAGTAAACGTCCGGACTTGCTCATATGTAATAGGTCACACGTCATAGACAAAAACTACGTACTACGGCAATCTTTGCTACTCTGATTAGTTCGTACAACAGAAGTCAACTAGCTTATATATAAGCTAGATATATACGATTAACATTGGTTTGTTGTGATAGGTGTCACGTACTATCCAGTTGCGTAAAGTAGCCTATGTGTCTGGTGTCTCTAGACTCTTTAAGAGCAGATGTAGGAATATATAGAAACAAGTTATTTGGCTGTAGTGGTCTTTGTAATCGATAATCAAAGTGTTATAAATACATCTACTCTCAATATATTAGCTATTTAATAGCAGATGTAAATCCCTTAAAACACTTTTCACCTTAACTGACCATAATATACAGTATCAACTTAATACAGAAGTTCCTTCAAGCAAGCAGGCAAAGGGCATTTGCTTGTGGTAATCACCATGGCACTGTAAGCATGAGGCTTGTATAGGCTTGCATTCTTAATCTTTATATTAGATTTTGCATGTATTTATGCTGTGCACATATTTAAAATGCCTGTAACAAAATACAGTTTTACATCAGTTTAACAAATCACAAATATCAAAATTGTGCTTACATCTTTTATGACAATAAAAGCATTTTAGTCTTAATATGTTGAAATTCTTTTAATCTAGTGTACAGCTCAGCAGGTAAGGGGACCTACGTTATGCTTGTGTTGGGAAGATCACCTGATCGAATCCTGTGGTCAGCAGAACAAGCATCACTATTGGGTATTTGAGCATGGCCCTAAACCCCAACCGCACCAGTAGAAATGCATACTGGTCAAACTGGTGCTTTTGACCCTTAAACTGTTGAACAAAATGGGATGTATGAAAATCCAAGAATTCCAGTGGACATACGTTAAATACATAAAACAGGCAATGTGTATAATTCAGTCTGTCTCTGCTTCTCTGTACATTTGATGAAATAATTGAAATTTATCATTCTGCAAGAAATAATTATATTTTGATGTACAGTATATCCCACTTATCCTGCATAGCGTCTGGGTGGTAATGTAGGACACATGCCAGGGAACAACTTGGATGGAATAGTAGTCTGCAAGAGTAATCCCACGCAATACTGGGAGAACATGCAAACTCCTTTTTAAACCGCCAACTATGGTGGTATGAGATGACAGTACACCACCAGTAAAGGACTGTGAAGGATTTATTTAAAAGTTAGGTAAAGTTACCCTTTCTGATATCACATAGCATTTTAAAATATCAACAGCAATTTTTCAGTAATATTGTAATTAAAAATTGTTAAGGTTCTATTCTCACGGTGAAATGTCTTTGTATCATTGAACTTGCATTACACACACATATACTGTGTATACACACACGCACACACAGACACATATACACACTGTGTATAGTACGATATAGTACATAGATATGAATTTGACCTTTTCCCTTTTTACCTTTTTTACCTAATCTTTTCAAATATACAGTTCTGTTGCTGCAGAGTACATTTTTAATCTTAAAATGCAGAGTAAACAACATAATTCTTATTCTGTGGCGTTGGGAAAGACACAGAAAACACTGCAGCAGGTTTGGGAAGAAAAAGGGAAAAACTAGAGACATAAAAACAATCTGAGGCTGCTGTTACTTACTAGCACATCTTGAGCAAACTCTGCTGGCAACTAAATTAAACATTACAGCAGCTTGTTACAATCAATAAAGGCACATTGTAGATTCAGCTGTGAAACACAGATGGGTATTAGGCTGACCAGTGTTAACGTGACTACAGAGTTTAAAGAAAAAAAAACATTGAGCCTTGTTCGATGTTTGATGTTGCTTGGTTGAATTAGAAGGTCACCTAATTTGCGAGTAGGCATGTGCTGTCAAAGATATTGGGAACTGGTATGGCAGGTTGTAGAACTGCTATAAAAGCATGTGTTCTTGCATCTTTTGTTGTCCATATTAAAGTATATATTATATTGTATTATTTTTCATGCCATATTATGTTTAAATGTTACCATTTTATTTTTCGTGATTTAAAATGGTGCACATCCCGTTGACCTTGCACTGGATATATGGCTGGCAAAATTAAAATGGTATTTATGGGTAACACAAAGCAATTGTTCTACTAATGTTGTTATTTTTTCCTGGGGTAGGCTTTATATATTAAGCATTCATAGGTACAACAGGATAAAGTATGCATAGGAAGATAAGGCTTTACAATAACATCCCATGGTTATTATTTGGATAACGAACCAAATAAGAAACCAATTAAATTTTTCAAAAAATGTACAATATTAATCACAAAAGATTATGTTCCTCCTTTCTCTGAGTAAGTGTGACTACTGTTTACAATATTCAGACCACACAATGCAACCATTTTTAGCATGTATATGCATGCATGTTTCCTCTAGTAGTCATTTAGACCTGACAGTTGCAGTGAATGAAGGTATCTGTCTCAGAAGGAAGGCTGGAAGCCCAAAAAGTGAGTTGTGTATTTCCACAAGGATTGGTAATTTTTGGAAATTATTTCTCTTATGGAGCTCCCCACAGTGCAAATTGTGCATTTGCATGTTTCAGGATAAAATGGAAAACAAACTTCTAATGATTCCATGTTGTATTCTTCAGTGTTTTAGAACCTGCTTTCTGTATCAAACTGTAATCTTTCATATGACACTTTATTCTTTCTGTCAATGCTATTGACAGCACCCTCCACAATTCTTGGCAACCCTTGTAAAGATTTGTAAAAAGGATTAGAAAAAAAATCCACCTTTTGGTGTAGTAGCTTCATCTCACACTGGAAAAAACATGGAAAATCCAACTTTTCATTGAAATAAATGAAATAAAAATAATAAATCTGTCTTAAAAAATAATTATTTTTAATAAGAACACATGTGCACCCCTGGAAATTATAGTGAACACAATGTAACTGAAGCATCTTTTACCTGTAAATTGTACATCTTTGAGTTGATTGGTGCATAGGAACCTTCAAGCTATAATCCATGACTTTCTGATTAACTGGGGTACAAACATTAGGTGACACAGAGGCAAGCTCCCTTGGTCATCCATTAACATGGGAAAGATAAAACTCAAATTCTATAGACTTGAAAAGTATAGAACAAGAAAGAATGCACTAGACATATTTAATTGCATGTAGAAACTTTACAATGTAAACATTAACTGGGGCTTTTTTTAGATAAATTATTGCATTGTTTTATTCTGTACTTATAATCATGATAAAAATTATTGTTTGACAGCCCTAACATTACATCATATTTCAGTCCTGTTTCTTTTCATGGTATTGATGTAGTTACGGAGAGATTAATACTTAAATTGCCGACAATGCCTACAAAAGTAAAAATGTGAAAGTCACAAAAAGGTCCCTGCCTTGAAACTAGACAGTATCCTGTGCAACTGCTATCACTTTAGGACAGTAATATTTATTCAAAGGCTTGAAATCCATGAAATGCCATTAACTACAACAACAGGAACAATAAATGTATTTATGCTTGGTATTACCTTCCTGAAAATGACAATTAAGGAGAAAGGTCTACATTGTGGATGTGATTTTTAATATAATAAATTAATGTTAGCATTCATAGATCCAAAGAGCAGGTACCAGGTTGTACAGAAAATGTAAGTTTTCATTTGTACACTTTCAATACCAAAGGGCTTTTTGTAATTTGTACCTTCTTTGTCAGCATAGACATATTCATCCTCTCTAATCTTTTGTTATCTTATGTTTCCTATCCATTTAGTCTTTTAAATAAAAATATAGCAAATAATTAAATACCATCACACACTATGTTAATTTGTGCTCTATGTAATGTAATTAAAGAGTTTCAGCACTGCACTGGTTGCTGACATACTAGATACAAGGATTCCCCTGATTAATGCCTGCCCCTCCAAGAGTTATCTAAATGTCATATGCATGCTACAGCTTTAGATCACTGGTCTAATCAATAAACAATGTAACTGTCATCCAGCATCTATTAACCAAACCCCAACAGCAAGTCATCTGAAAGTTCTTGCATACACATTGAGTCAATATTGACTTAATGTTTTTCTTCTACAACCTTGAACAAGAAAACAAAGCAGCACTTCAGTTGTTCGTAAGGATCACGAAAGCCACTTCTCTAGTTCTTTAAAAACAATACTGCCCCCTACAAAGAGAATGATGCCATGCAGTAGGTAAATAAACAGCTGAATACAGCTGAATAAACTCAAATATACCATGTTCTTGTATGCATGTCACTTGGTATGTGCCCCTTAATGAATGAGAGTTTTCTACCAGTAAGCGTACACCAGTAAGCGGAGGACTCCCTGCTTCCAAAGAACTAAATGACAAGGGAGACATTCCAGATGTGTGAGCTGACAGTGGTAATTCCAGTGTGGGCCAGTACAGCCTGGGGAGAGAGAAGAAGCTGGAATTTTATTCCAAGGAATCATTAACATGGAAGGTAATAGCCTTTAGATAGCAAAGTAGCTGAGCATATTGTAGCCATATTCCCTGTATTTAAAAACCTCTGAGACACATATTGTAAAGCAGCCTTCATATTTTTAATAAGGTAAAAAGCCTCAAATTGTGGCATCTTTTGCGTTTTGTAATCATTCGATGCAAGGTTGATATGTTACAGGCTTTTGTCAGCCTTACAAAAATCCCAGGGGGCTGGTAACACTGACCTACAACAGTAAGTGCTGAAATTTACCACATACACTCAAACACAAGTTGCAATCTGAGAACATATAATATAATTTTACCTCCCCCCTCCCCCAGCACATACTACTACTTTATTATTTAGTAACAAACGCACTGATACTTGTTGCTAAAGTAAACATTATGTGTCGGGGTTGGGGAATGGTAAAACTTAGACGTGTAAATGTAAACGAAATAGAAAAGCGCCTATTGCTTTTTTTTCCTTTCCTAAGTGTTTAGCATCATAATTGATACAACTGAAATGAAATACCATCATAAGCGAAATAACTAATATGCTCCATATGATTTATTAACTTTTATACTTGATACAGGGATTCCCTGAATTAAAGTCTTTCTTTCTCTCTCTCTCTCTCTCTCTCTCTCTCTCTCTCTCTCTCTCTCTCTCTTTCTCTCTTGCTATCTGACTCTCTCCCCGTACAGTATATCATATGCCTTTATAAATTTTATAATTCACGACTTACTGATTTATACATTTTCCCATTTGATGTCGAACACAAAATTTCTCAACCGATATTTAAGACACTAATACCTTTTTTTCCTTTAATCGATATGGGCTGGGTATTGTTTACCTCTGCTGAGGTCCTAACTTTATTTCATCAAACACCTTTACAGATTTCTAGTAATTTGATATCATCTGTGGAGAGCCCTCTGCCAGAAGGAATTGCCCTGATTCCTGATGAGTATCAAGAGTTACAGGATATGTTCAGCAATGCAAAGGCATTTGGACTACTCCTACATCAGAATTCTCATTGTGCTACTGAGTTGGTAGAGTGGGCCATTCTACCCAAGGGGCGGCTGTTCTGCTTGTGTTGACTGGAAAAAGAGGCGATGAAGACATATATCTGATATCCAGGAAGCCCTGTCCCATGGCATAATCTACCCATCAACTTCTCCGGTCATTTCTAGGTTTTTATTTGTGAAGGAGAAAGACAGGGGACGCCGGATTTGTTCTGCTTGGCACCAAGCCTCCAACAGCACAACCCCTCGATTTCTTTTATCGTCGAGGTAAATGTTTCTGTGGTAGGTGTCAGGACCATCTTATCCAAATACTAACCTAACACCTTCATCCAGGTCCTATAAAAATCTGGAGTGCCTCGGGTTAACTAAACAGCTAAATGCCCATCATGGGCTCTTTTTCCACTCGTCTTGATTTCCAGATTTGCTATGTTCTGGGATCAAAAAATGTGAAGTCTGATGCCTTTTTCAGTCAGTTTGATCCTCCCGTGGTTCAGGAAGAACCTGTCCCCATTCTTCCATAATCCTGTCTTGTAGGATCGGTGACTTGGGACCAGGAGTTGTACCTCTTTAAGGCCCATCATCAGCATGCACCACTTGACGATTACTTTCCAGACAAGGTCTTCATTCCCCTTACTTTTCGAACCACTGCTTTTCAGTGGGTGTATACCTCCTTTGGGTCTGGTCATCCTGGGGTGTCCTCCACCACCCATTACTGGTGGCCTAGCTGGAGATAAGAGGTAGAACTATTGCATCCCATTTGTACCCAGCAGAAGACCTCTATTCTCAGACTGGCAGATTGGCTTCAACGCCTTTCTTACGCTGGACCTTGCACTATCCCTATGGGCTTCTTAACAGTAGTGGATAGATTTTTAAAGATGTATAAACTCTTATCACTACCCAAACTCTCCATAGCTTCTGAATTAGCTGATGTTTTGTTCACCTAGGTGCTCTGATGTCATGGGGCTCACCTTAATACCATCTGCAGTCCAACAGCCTGGCAGAGTGGGTTATCAAGACCCTCTGCCTCCTGTGTGCCTTGAACTCAAAGGAGTTGGCTTGTTATCGACCTTGGGCTGAGTATGCCAGAAACTCTCTCACCCAACCATCCACTAACCTTACCCCCTTCCAGTGTATAAATGAATTTCAATGTCCCCTGTTTCCGTGGGACTCACAACCAAGCTCTGTCCCTTGTGTGGAAGAAGTGGTTCCACCACAGTCACTGTGTGTGGAAACAAGCTGATTGTTAACTCTTCACAACAGAAGAACCACATAGACTGCCACCATGATCATGGCCCAACCTTTAAACCTAGGAAATGGGTCTGACTTTTTACCCATAACCTTCACTTCCATAACTATCATAAGTTGGTCCCTTTTGCATTCTCAAATAGCTTGGCCCGGTGACCTCCCACTTACAGTTGCCCCTCATTTACCGTCTCTCACCATCATTCCACGTGTTTGTACTCAAGCCAGCCCATTTCAGTGTGGCTCATCCTCCTGCAGATGTCTCAGAACTACCACTTCCCATTCCCTTGGTCAAGGGTGAGGCATCTGGGCCCTACTGTATTTGAGACATCAGTGAGGCCTACTGCAGTACCTGGTGGATTGGGAGGACTACCTTCCTGAGGAGACAACTTGGGTACCAGCTGCCAGTGTTCTCAACCACACTATGGTGGCCAAGTTTCATCTCTACAACCACACCTGGTTTGCTCCCCAGCCCCAGGGGCATCCCTGGCCTCACCCTAGGCCTATGGAAATTGCCCGTGGTGGGGTGTTAGCCCTGATCGGTCACACCTGCCCACTCTGCTCAGATCCCACTCTAATCCCATTAGAATGGAATTCTCTTTTGTGTCCTGCTGGACTTGCTGGATAAGGCATTGATGGCAATCCATGTTGTTTCTTCTGTTACATGTTGTAAGTTCGGACCCGTTTTTAGATTCTCCGGTGCTCCCTCCCTCATCGTCATTCCCCGGCTACATCTTGGCTCCGCC
>JAODUD010000040.1:24235878-24249248 GCA_026784285.1 Stomatorhinus walkeri | reverse complement strand
AATCAAATGCTGGAACATGATTTTTATAGGCTTAATAATTTTTATTACATGACATGAATAGTAAGATCGCGGAATTTTGTCCGACGGAACGATCTTTAGGGAAAATGTTCCCACACGTGGGTGACTTTTTGAAACTCCGCTAAAATAAGCGAGACTGTTAACCTGGTCCCGAGCAGACTTGTTCAGAGGTGCAAGTTACCATGGTAATTCAGCGAGGATTCATTTAAGACACGTTGATGGAACGGAACTGTCACTTAAGTAAGACAGACTTATCCAAATAAGCCAGACTTTCCCTTAATCCTGCTTCGTGGAATACCCGCCATGTCTATTGGTTAGGTATATTTACTTGTTTACAGAATTGTTGTAAATGAAGAGGAACGGCATTCTTCAGCTTTTGGTAGCCCAATTCAACTAGCCCATATAAACAAAGGTCATTTGTAAATGTATATTGACTTGAGAAAGCAATAACAAAAAAACAAACATTCTGAAGGTCATTCTCATCTTTTCACATTAACAACACAATGGCATGGGCACCATCAGCAAACCTGGAACACAGCAGTCTGTCCTAAGACAGCAATCCCTGCAGCCACATTGTGGCCAAACTTAATCAATATTTGTCCCGCCCGACTAAAAAAACTTTTCTTCAGAAGGCTGTATCTTTGTCCGGTGATCAGTCACAAACGTTTCTGGAGCTTGAAGATGCTGAATCTGTAGCAGGGGCTTCTTTCTTGGACGGTGGGCTCTCACCTCAAGACGACGTAAAACTCTCTTGACTGTGGAGAATGACACTGGTGTTCCAGCAGCTTTCATGTACCTTGATGGTTCTTTGGTTGCATCTGACCATGCATACTACTTTCTTCTCAGCTGAGGGTAACAGTTTGGACCTTTCTCCAAACCTTGGCAAAGAGACTACTACTACATATGATGTGTACTTAAGAACAATTGTCTGAACTAATGATCTTTGGATCTGTAGTTGTTTAGAAATTATTCCAAGAGACTTGTGTAATCATACAGTCCTCTTTTTCAGATCTGAACTCTGTTCTTTGGACTTTCTCATTGTAACATGTATTGGTCAATCTAATGAGGTATGTCAAATGATCCCTTTTTATGTTGCCACAGAGAAGCTACTAGCTGTAGTCAATCATGATCACTAACAAGCAGTTAAGAGGATTTGGCACCAAGTTAAAAGACCAAATTAAAAGACTAAATTAATAATCTAAGCAGGTGTATGCAAATTTTGGCTGTTGGTTTCAGAAAGCTGACGATAAATTAAAACTCGTCCATCCAATTTGAAATTTTTTGAGTTTTATTTTTTATCAAGTTGTGTGTTATATAATCATTATGCCACAGAAAAAGAACAGTTGTAGAAATCATTGGAAGCCCAAAATTGCCAGGACAAACATTTGTGAAAAGTGTATGTAAACATTTGACCACAACTGTATGTTGTTCAGTTGATCTTCCACCATATCTGGCAATTGGTATCACTGCATCAGGAGGCAAACTTGTCTTACAGGTCATATACATGAGTCAAACCTAAATCATATGTAACAGTAGTCCGCCAAGTAGCAACAAAGTAGAACTTCTTGAAAAGCTGCTGTGTTGTTCTACATTTTGGCTGGTATTGCTGCATCCTCTCCTCCATCTCCACTCACTGCATTAGTTCTAAATGTGAGAGTAGCTTGTAATGTGCTCTAACATTCATCCAGCATGACCCACAGCTCTGTGTTCTTGGCCTCACCCATATCACCTTTCATGCAGTAGGTCTTGAATTGAGGATCAACTAGGGATGTCAGGTTCAGGAGGTCATCAGTAGCGGCATCATATTTCTCATTCAATTTACTGACAACAATAGCCTTCATGGCCTTGCTGTAAGTCATCAGTCTCTGGCTTCAAGAGGATTTAGACGCATGTGGACAGACTCCAATGACATCAATGACGGATCCCATGAGGAGTCCAAATGCCAATAAAACTTTTGCAATGGCCGTCCCTGCTCCAGGACTCAGGGTGTCGTTTCATGTCATGACCACCAGCAGGTGAACTCATGACTTGGACTTTGAATAGGGTGAATTTACTATAACCCTTGTAGACATACTGTAGCAGGAGAAGGAGCTGTCCAAGGAGTACAATGTTGTCATTTTGACAGCCCCCCTTTCTAGTTTAATTACATGTTTTCAAACATGAATCATTCAATTTAATTAGCTGAATTTCCAAAGCATCTCTTGTTGCAATTCAAAATAAAGACAATTTACTCAGATCACAGACAGTATTTTATTTACCAATGAGCTTCCATATAAGTAGCTACTTTTCATATGTAACACAGTAGACACTACCCAAGAAAACCTTCCCTTCCCACTCTTCTACTTTTTATCCTGTCACCATAAAATAAGTACAATTTTTAAATACTTCTACAATAAAATGATGAAATTCAAGACACAAAAAGGACAGGAGTTGTGGTCTGTTTTTGGTTTCATAAAAAAAAAAAATGACCTGAATGTAAAATTCAGTACACAAGCAATCTACTTAAAAATGACATGGATTTAAGGCAAAAGTCAGTATAATCCAGTCTAGTGAAGTTGTGAAGCAATTACCCAAAACAGGACCACAGTGAAACAAAAAGTTGACAAAAAGATGGTCAGTTAAGGAGGCTGCATAAAATAAAATAAAAATGTTTCATTACTGTCGCCAATAGAAACTGAGCTTGCATTTATTCCATGCATGTGCACATGTGGAACAATTTTCAGAAATTTATTTTAAACCAAAACATACTTAATTAATCAGTTTAGGTGATATGATTTGGAAGCAAAATTAATTTCATTTAAAAAAAAAATTTAAATTCAAATTGGTAATTATTATACTAAAACTAACAGTCAATACAGAGAAATGGTAAAACCCGCATGAAATATTATTTACTGCAGACTCCAGACTTTGTGAGTGGCTGTACTAATGAGACATTCCATATACAATTCTTTTACCAAGGGTATCATACTTTTTAACAAATTATTTTCATGACAGACTTACAGAAGTAACACTCATATAGTGATATATACTGATACAGCAACAACTGTTAGTGCTCTTTTTACATCATCTCAGACAAATACAGACATATGTATCCATGTGTTTATATTTTGAAAATATATGGATGCAATTTGTTTTTCTTTAAAACAATACCTGTACATATAAAAACACATGTATAGGACAAGAATGGTTTAGCATGATAATGTGATAAAAAAAAATAAAAAAATCAAAGAACAACAGAAGATTACAGGTGTTGGAACTGCTATCTGCAATGGTGTTCAGGTTGCTTGGGGCAAACTGATTCAAATGAACAAGTGAAACACAGCATGAACCACCTGATTCTCCTTCCTGGCACAAACGTGGTCACGCTCCCAAGCCCTACACAATATATGGTGCTCAACAGTTTGGAAACTAAATAATAAGCCTTTTCATTGAACTGAATATTAGCTTCCCATATTTATCCATACTGATGTTGTCTGCATATTTATTGGTGTTTGCATAATATAGGTCTTTTCTGAACTAAATTACTCTTTAAGAACACACGTTTCTGAATAAAAGAAAGGAAAAAAAATCAGACAGGTGACTTCTATCCTGAGCTGTTCAATATGATTTAGAGAACGCAAAATACTATAAATACAGCAATTAAAAGACCAAATAAAACAAGGACGAGATGACAAAAAACCCCACAGAATACAAAATTACAAATAAGCTACAAAAATATCTGTCATAAGAAATTAACTCAAAGAAGGATTCTATATATAATCATTCAGTATATGGCAGTGTCACTTTTTCAATGACAAGTGCATTTAATTTGAAATCTTCACAGTATGTACACTGTACATAAATGTTAAAGTAGACACAGATGAATCTTCATACTTTTAAATTGAATATACATTATAATTTACACAAATTTTCATATACAGGGTATGGAATTATTACTATTTTACAACCATGTAAACAAAATAATATAGTCATCTCACTAAAATTAAAAGGCCAATGTCATATTTTATGCAATTTTTAGCAATAACCAAATTCTGCTGAATTCTGACCATACGCGTATTTATGCATTAATTTATACAATTTTCATATATCATTTCCTATATGACACTGGCAGGTCTCATCAACAATGTGATCATGTACTCTCACTCTCCATTATATCAAACAAAAAGTTTCCATGCAGAGTAAAATAATAATAATAATAATAATAATAATAATAATAATGGAAGAAAACTGACTTGACAAGAAGAAGAATTTCAAATCATTGCACAAAGTAAACTTTGGTCTACCATGTTCAACAGAGTTCATGTGGAAAATATTTAGTGAGACAATATTTCAGTACACCTGGGAAAATAAAGATATTCAGTCTTCTTCTGTGCATCCCAGGAATTCCACCCGCAAAGTGATCCGGCCGTACCATGACCATGGTAGGATCCGTACAAATCTGGCATAAAGGGGTGGATCTATCAAGTTCTTTCTGTGCGTGTCATTGTCAAAATTTCCTTGGAACACCTGATGAAGACACAAGTACAATATGTAACAGTGCTTTAACATAGTTGCAGTTCAATATAAATGAGGGAAAATAATGTCCATAAAGACATTTAGTTGGTAATGATTTAAATAAATGCATAAAGTAGCTATATGAAAAACAGAGTAAAATAAAGGAAACTGGAAAAAAAATTAAATCCCAATGTTGTGAACAAGTAGAGTGTGTTGTTAACCAGAGGGCTGAGTTCATATTTTACTTTGTAAGTGAAAGAAAATAATCAAGAATATTTTGCTTAATGGAACTTTGCTCCTTGGTATTGATACTTAAACCTATGAGCCAGTTGGTATGCTAGTGTTGGCTCACTTTCATCCCAAGCAATAATATTAGTCATGCCTCCAAGAGAACAGGAGCCATTAAGGGAAGGAAGCTACTTACTGTATAAAAATGATGCACATTGAATAAATAGCAAAAGCAGGAAGACTGGCATATTTCAAATATTCCAGTGTGATGATTGTTACATTTTCAAGCCTGATCACAGTGAAAGTGATGAAGAACCATTCTTACCATTTCATAAATGAAAATGATTGTTTTCTAAATTGTTAATAATTCTGCTTAAATGTAATTGTAAAATGTAATTGTACATTTTCTATCTGTTGAATGTTTATCATTGCATAAGTCCAGAAAAGACATGCATCATATTTTTTTCCTCCAGTTATCCTGAGATCACAAAAAATAAGTCATGGTCCTGAGATAAAGATCACAATTTCATTTTCTTGTGATCTCGAAAATACTTTATTTGGAGATCACTACTTTTCCCAGTGATTTTGTGACAAGTTTAGCAGCTTAGTTAGCTACACATAATTATCATGGACACATTTGATTGGTTTTATGTTGATCATGTATTGTTAGAAGCAGAAATAGCAGTATGTCTGAAAGTGCTACACAATTATCATATTCATGTCTGTCACTTGAAAAAAAAGAGGGCAAATAAATCACAGCAATGAATACATTTTCTTCTAAAAGAGAACTTTGTGAGATTAAATTATTTAACAACTAAGTATTAAGTTTTAATCTGTAATCGAGTGGACATAATCACAAATTGCTAAGTAGTCTAATGATTACTTCTCCCTGGATCTCTACTAGGTGGTTAAGGGAATTATTGGACAGAAACAATACATTTTGAGTAAGACTGATTATTAACCTTCATCACAGGGTTCAGCATATTTAATTTGGATTCACCTGTCACCCCAATAAGCAAACCTTTGTATTTAAGTTCCTGCCAATCTCAAACTCTTTCCTACGGGTTCAAATAGCTAGTTGCTTGATGCTGTGACACACAGTTAAACAGACGATCATCTACATCACCACCTCAGGGAAACAAAAAAAAATTGTGAAGTTTTTTATGTTGAGATCCCAAGAAAAATATCTTGAGAAAGAAATGATGAGTGTCCTCTCTATAAATCATAAATATACACTGATCATTTCCATCCATCCATCCATCCATCCATCCACTGACTGCTTACCCTGGTCATCTAGCACCCATTTACATCTAGCTATTATATTATTCGCAATATATTATTTATGTATAGATAATTATATGAGGTTTAGTGGGGATGAGAGAGGATACACTACAGGAAGATTCTACAAAATCAATCACTTGCTTTGAAATATATATTGCGTCAGTGTGAATGACATTTCACAGTAAGGGTTCACACCAAACTATAAAAATAAAACCAAAGAGTATGTGAGAAGGCAAACACACAGGATGTCTTTGCACACATAGAGCGTAACAATTTTCTGCTACCCATATTTGCACTGGTGCTTAATAAATCTCATCATTAACCAGTCCAGAGAGTTGGAAAATAATGTGACATTCAAGAAACTTCATTTTCCCCACTTCCAAACAACTCTTGAATCTTTTATTAGACTATTACTTTAAATTGAAATGTTGACTAAAAATAATATTTACAAAGAAACTTGATTTTCAGGGATGTTTTTTTTTCTTCCAGTCTGCTTATTTGAATCTCTTGTATTAAAACTCAATTCAGCGTGAAACAAATTTGTGCATAGTAGAGGAGAGTGCAAGTTAGACACTGCCTAGGGTTTTGTGCTTAAGATTTCAATAATCAAATGTATCCAGATTCTTGCTTTAAGTAAAATTACTATTGCATCAAAAATCACAGTTCCAGAACTGTAAAGAAAATTCAGTGCTTAGCAGGTCTCTGGACTCAAACACATCCTAAAGATGAAGTGTGATTGTAATTGTACTAATTTAAAATTAAGGTTATTCAGTGAATCACCATTTTTCATTACATACATTTTTCATTTGCATGAAAGGTTATTATTATATTATCATAAAATTATATAAGCTAACAAGTTCATTCATACAATCACTTAAGAATGAAGGAATAAGGTCACATTTTATGCTTCAGGCTTTCAATGCCTAAAGTATATTGCTATTAAAAATCAACAGAAAATCATTTTTGTGGTATAAAAAAAGACATCCACTTGAATGTATTTTTTTGTAATACAAGACATTCTAGTCTAAAGGACTTTTCTCAAGTCCCTATAACTTGAACAGAACCACAAAGTCTTTTTGAAAGATAAGATCAGCTCCAGCAGGAGTCCAGCAACTCTTATGTACAAAATTGTGTAAAATAATGTGTACAGTGAGATGCAGAAACACACAAGAGTAATGCTCCAGAAAGAAGTAAAAGTCAAACATGAAACTGAAATGTGACAAGAATCTTGAGACTGTCTGGAGACCAGAGGTTGGCTACCGTGAATTTTATGAGAAAGACTTGAAACAGGAAGATGACTCACAAAACAAAAATAATAAAAAAGGCTAATTTAAAACCAAAGAAAAAGAAAAAAACACGGAGACACATACATTCAGCAACACATATTCAATTTCCTGCATCTGCATTCGTTCTGCATCTGTGGTGTGAAAAGGTTTTGCACCCATCATGCATCGTTAATTTTTCTGCCATATTAATCTTATTTTACTAGTGCCTGTACATTGTGTACATTTTGTCTTCACATCTTGCCATAAAATCAATGACAGCTAGAAGACAATTATGCTGTAAACAAACAAAAAAATAATACAATGTACTTCGTTTGAACTGAGGATAAAATTTCTCTGCATGTTGCTATGTTGATAATTTTTAAAAATATCTTGATTAAAGGAAAATTTAGACACACACTTCATAAAACATATTCTTTTTAAAAATGCATGTACAATTTAATGCTGCCTTGAAGATCTTTCAGCTTACTTCATGTCATTCATTGTGCTATGTTTGTGAACAGAGGGCTACATTTTCCATTGCATTTAGTGTCAAATGTCTGAATACTTATATTGTGATTGCTTACACTTTGTAAATACTGAATTATATGCAAAGGTCACCTTGCATATTGAGATAAGACTCAGCATAATCTCATAGCTCACTAGTTAAATGGGCTTTCATTCACAGATCACGGTTATACATATAACCATGGTCATATGCAATACATTGCATTTTTATTTTGCTGGAAAGTTACCTGTCAGTAGTAGATGTCAGTATAAAGACAGTATACGTTCCAATTTGCAATAATACTTTGCCTAATGACCTGAAAAATTAAAATTAAAGTCGCTAGATAGCTATTTTTGTAGTAGCAGAGCCGCTAACTGTGCATTCTATTTTGCATTTCCAATCATGTAAGGTAACACCCCTTTGTGTTTAATGTAATGTAATGTACGTTCTCTACCATGAAAGTGCTTAGTTTGACTCTACCATACACTAGTTTGAGTTCACTGCCTGTTGCTATAATCTCTGTGACTGTTTAGCAATTGTACCATCTTTGTAAAGGTTGTACTCCTTGAGTTTAATGTTGGATATGAATATGTGGCCCTATCCTGTGTGTTTTGCTTTTTCTGCCTCACCCGACATCTTGAACATGTGACAATAAAAAGTCTGGTATGATTATGGCTATTATAGTAAATGTTTACTTTGGCATTTACAAACTTATGGTGGCATGCAAAAGTTGGGGCAGAACTGGTCAAAATTTCTGTTACTGCAAATACTCAAGTGAATAGAAGATGATCTGATCTCCGAAAGGCAGGAAGATAACTTTCAACAATTTAAGCAAGATTAGTGTATTATTTTTGTTCTATACAATTTTAGAGTGGATAAAAGGAAAGAATCACCATGCAAAATGTTAGACAACTCAAGAAATTTGAGCTTTCAGAATGCTTTTAACAAGGTCTAAAATCTTAGTTTGTTAGGGATATGGCTCTGGTTTGTTCACAATTTTTATTAGGAAAGGCCAGGTGATGTAAATTTCAAAGCTAAGTAAATATTCTGGCTGTTCAGAATTCAGTGGCTGCATCTTTCTAAGGTTAGATTCGAAGACAGAATTCATCACAGCGGCACGACAAGAATGTCTCATTTCAACGGTTCCTTCAAACAAACATTTAGAAATGCATGCTTCTTTTGCAGAGTCACTACAGATTCACTTGATGGATCCTTTGCAGCAGAAACATATCCCAATATTCATTGTGCGGCCCTTGCAAAGGCCATGTACACTATGTCCTTCAAAGGACACAGCCCCTAAATTTGGACACAGCCTCTGACTCCTCAAACCTTGTCCCTACAATCAGCAGTCATGGGTTACCATAAGCACCTGCCTAGTACTCTGAAAATTAAAATAAGTGATGCCCACAAAGCATTCCACTAGTAGAAGAATTCCATTAGATACCAACAAGAAGCTTTCTGTAAAAAAGAATGGGCAAAAATCCCCCAAAGAAGAAGAGAAAGACTCTAAAGCCATGTTCCTACCAGTGCAGTGACTTTTTTTGGCCAGAAAAAAATGGCTTCAGCATGGCACCACAGAAAAACTGGGCTCAGAATGTGGTACTGTAATGTCAGCGAAAGTGGGAAGGCCTATGGTGTCCAAACCTTCTGTATACCCAGAAAATTCAATCCATAACCGATAATTAGTCTAATAACAGCTGTGCTCGTAGTGAAACAACTTGTCAGCTTATTAGCAGAATAAGGTACCATGCAAATGAAACATCGATATGCTGGCCAGATTTAATAAGAAAGTATAAATATGTTGCAGGTCGAATAAATAACATATTATAGTGTTTGAGAGGTGAAAAAAATATGAGGCAGACAGCAAGTTGTTAGCAGTTTTTAACATTACTGCAGGATCCTTAAAAGGACAGCAAGCGAGAGTAAACAAGCACACAGATGGGGGACAAAATGTCATAAAATAGCATAAAATAGTATGGACTGAATTTGCTGAAAATTAGATATTTTACGTAAAATATTAACTTGCACTAAAACACTCGTATAATTCACATAAATGATGCAGCGTTGCATCATGTTTTTTCTCTGAAAGAACGAAGATAATTTTCTGGCTAGATTTAATAAAGTATAAATGTGTTCAACAATAAATGAATAAATATGGTAGACGTTGAATAAATAAAATATAGTGGCGTTCCAGTGGCAAAGAGATCATGAGGTGTATAGTTCAGTTATTAGCAGACTTTTATTGTGCGATCCTTAAAAGGATAAAACAGTGAGCGAGAATAAACTCACTTAAATAGAAACAGGGAGCTTTTACAGAAACAAATTGGATACAGGCAATGGAAACCGGGCGAAATGAATCATTTTTTGATTTTTCAAAATAAATCCACAAAAACAAAATGCATATTAACCTTTACTTTACTTTCACTTCCCGTTACGTAACATTACTATTCCATTCTTTTTTTAACCCAGTGGAAACGTAGACTGGTTCTCAAAAGGCACCGGCACCGCTCTGGTGGAAACGAGGCTTAAGATGTCTACAAAAAGCGTTTACAAGCTGTGATACTTGCCAAAGGGGGTTTTATTAAGTACTGATCATGTAAGGCTGCCAAACCTTTGCTTTGGGCCTTTTCCACTTTTAGTTTTAAAATGTAAAAGATGAAAATATAAAAAGAATCTTTAAATATTGCAGAATTATGCATTTTTATCTTTATGTGTTTTGGGTGCATGTCACTGTATGTCAGAAATCACAGAGGAGACCTTATATATATTTATAAAATGAGATTATTACCTTGTCCTTCTTCTGTTTTTGATCTTGATATATATTCCATCTTTTGCCATCATCACTGAAGGCCACTTTGTAGGATCCCACAAATTGTACATGCCCAAAATCTTTTGCTCCTTGTGTGATGATTCCAGTGATTTTCATTGGGCGAAGCATGTCAACCTAAGAATATAAGAATGAGAGGAATATGAAACAAAAACTCTTATAGTACATAGCTTATTTTTTGATAGTCAGCACCTTTTTCTAATATTTCAAAAAGATATATGAAGACATTGAAAATTCAGTACAAAACCTACATTCAATTATTAATAGCATATTGAAAACAGGCTTTGCTCAGCAAAACCTGAGTAACAACAGCAGCAATGACAAAAGACAACTTCAGTTTCATAACTCATTATGTGATCATTTTCTTTTATTCCATGTTCAGCTGTGTTTTATGATTAATACTAGGTTGGATTATATGTTATATGTGTGTAATCTGAAACAAAGAGAAGACTTCATAATGCATTAGCCAGGGCATGGAATTACATGATACAAAGAACTACAAATACAATTATACAGATGTGGAAAAAATTAAGAGACCACTCCATGTATTTTTTTTAAATGTGCATTAAAATCCTGGTTTATCCCGATTCTGCTGACAGATGGCTACACGGCAAGTTGCTTCCAGGCACAAGCAGTACACAAGAACTATTTGAGACAGAAGACAGTGTGAATGACCAAAAACCAGCCAGGCAGAGGGTGGAAGCAACATTCTAATGGCAGAGATGACTGTCAACTTATCCAACAGTTATCCTCATGAATCGCAAGATGACAACAAGTGACCTTCAAAAGGAATGGGACACATTAAGTGCAGGTGTGAAGTGCACTGCTAGTACAGTAGCTCCTGGTAGGAAGACTGAAGCCCCATAAAGCAAGGAAGAAACCCTTCATTAATGAGAAGCAGCGAAGAGCCAGGCAGGAGCAAAAAAAAAAAAAAATGTAAATTTTACACAGACTCATACCCATAAATTGGGAAATGAATGCAATAAAAAATTCCATTGCTGTAAGTCTACTTTTGTCGCAGGGGACTATTGAATGTCTTTTTACCAAGTGAGTATATCATTTTTTTTTACTCAACTTTGAGATTGGAATATTGGATCATTGTGTTGGCAACATGAACATAGTTACCAATTAAACTATAATGTGTATTCTAAAGCAAATAATTGATGAACTGTAAAAGAGTGAACTGATCATAAGGCATGACAAATCAACAGTAAGAAAGCCGGCTAGCCAGCCAGCCAGACAGAGAGATATATAGGTTGATCCTTCACATAGCACATAACAGAGACAAAGAGACACACACACACACTCACACACTTATATTCATACCTTTATGGGGACCATCAACACATTTCTATGGGAAAAACCATAATCCCAACAATGTCAACCGCAACCCCTACCCAGTCCTAACCTTAAACTTAAGTATCCAAACAAAATACAAGATGCCAATTAGCCTGACTTTCTGTCTTTAAAGGGCAAAGTTTGTATCTATAATACATGGTGTGTTAATTAAAGGCAATTTGTTCTAAATGCACTGGTCATCCTTTGGATGATAGCGGATAACTGGCAATCACACATCATTATGTAGTTAAATAGCAAATTAATTTAAGGAATTATTTTCTGAAAGTTTAAAAAATGTATATCATTGGCACTCTGGCTTTAAAATAAATAAGGTTATTTACAATTATGGCAGGATAATCTTAATAGGAAAATGTGATTCATTCACTTTATGTTCAGTTTACTTCACAGCAAATTACAGTAGAATCACTTGTTACTCTGTAATACGTAAATACGAATACACCTAACTGTGTAATGTACCGCCATTCTGCCTAAGGTATTCCTTGCCTTTCCCTATAAAGTTTTAGAGACTAGAAAAGAATCACACCCTGCTGCACTCTCTGTTCTCTTATGACTCTCTTGCTAACATACTTCCAAGGCCCATCATGTGAGCAAGAAACAACTCTTCACTCATAATAAAAATAAAACACAGGCCTCTGTACCCGAGGAGCCCAAAGAAGGCTAAACCGTCCCCAAGGTACTTCCACATATGCTCAATCTGGGACCATCATAGGCTTTGACTATAAGGCTTTGCTGTAGGTGGTAAAAAGAGATTAGTTTGTCACTGAGTCCTCATTCCCATCCATACAAAACAATTACAAAAAGCAATGTAACAGGAAGACTCACAGCATGCTGAATGATCAAAGCCGCCCAATCCATGTACATTTTGTTCCCCTGCTGCAAGGCGCACAATACTAAAGCATTTGGACCATCTCCACCAGAAATGAGAACAGTTCTACACTGTTATGTATGGAGCCCCTAACGGGACATAGGTAGGGAAACATTTACAGTATCTGGTGTGCACCTGATATGGTAAAAAAAAATATATAAATCACCTATGTTCCTTTCGGGGCTCCGTAATAATGCATTTATAGCAAGGCACTAAAAGAAAACCCTTCAACCGCAAAAAAACTATTTGAAAACACTGATACATCAGAGTCAGTCAATGCTGAGGTCCTTTAAATGAGAACGAGGATTGACCAAATGATGTTTTGTATTTTGCTGGTTTACAGCCTCCATTAGCTGCTCCTCTTCTTGGAGCTGCTGTGCTGCTGGCTTTTACAGTCATTAATTCCTTGGTAAGACCTCACCTTGAATATTGTGTGCAGGTTTGGTCACCGTATCTGAAAAAGGATATTGTGGCCTTAGAAAAGGTGCAGCGTAGGGCCACAAGAATGATTCCAGGTCTTAGAGGAAT
>JAODUD010000040.1:24213957-24227399 GCA_026784285.1 Stomatorhinus walkeri | reverse complement strand
TTCTCTGTTTTTTGTCTTTTATTACTTATTTTACTATGTTGTGAAGCACTTTGTGGCTTTTGCCTGTGAAAGGTGCTTTATAAATAAAGATGACTTACTTACTTAATAATAAGTAAATTATAAATTCTATTTTAATCACAAGTATACCAGTACCTTCAAGTCCTCATGCCTCTTAAGGACTCTGCATTCTCTCAAGCTATTCCAGGATGATTCATTGGTCAGCACTATCAGTTTCATTAATGAATGCTAATATAACAAAGTAACTCATCTATCTTAGCAAGACCCAAAGAACTGCAGCAATAGATAACGAGACAGCGTGAAATCTACTGATACATTTTAAACATGACTAATTGGTCTTACCTGCAGCCACTGAGACTGGTCACTGTGACCTGATGTCCATGCATTAACTTTGCCCTGCTTGTCTAGCCTGGCCTTCCCCGGCTCCCATGTGAACATATCCAAGTTAAGAGTTCGAAATATGCTGGATGCTGAAACCTGATAATCTTGGATGTGACCAGATTTCATTCCCATTGGCTCCGAGCACCCTTTAAAGCAATAATAATAAAAAAACAAATCAAGTTCATACTACAAACACATCAAGGTAAATTATTCAACATAATCCATTATTTATTTCTGGAATTTGTGTTTAATGCATTTTTTTCTGGATATTTTTGACAATGTTGCAAGAATATGTTGTCAGGTCCCTGTCTTGAATTTGAAGGTAATACTGGTAGGGTACCTGTGCACGAATCAGACATGTACATAATTCTTTGCCTTAAGCAGCCACTGACCTGTTAGTTCACAGCCTAGCAGCTCCAAGCGGAGTGTGCAGTGCCTCCTGCAGACTTGTGGGTAAATCCGCACATACTGTGCATGAATTGGAGGTGTGAAGGAGTTGGCAAAGGGTGTGTTATTATCAGTGTTTCCATGGAAAATCTTTAAACACACAAATGGAGATTTGGAATTAAGTGCGAAACATAACAGTAGTATGTGCAACAATAAACACATGCACACAAATAAAATAAAATACTCTTTACAATTTTATTAAGCCTGGCAGATTGTGCATTGTAATAAAAAGCATTCCAATTTGGATTAGAAATAAAGCTATTAGAGAATGCCAAAAAATTAACAATGTATTACACAACAATAAAATATAGTTTTTTATATTTCTGCGACTCACTTGAAAATAAACACAAAATAGTACGACAAGTGAAGAAAAAAGATTAAAACATTGTTTTACTAAAAACTATGGATGATTTAGAATGACCGTAGTGAGCCACACAGATTTTCCTCTGCCAATGTCTATTAATAGATCTCTATGTTTTTGAATCAATTTGTATTGTACCTTAGCGAGGCAGAGTATTTCGAGTAGAAGTTATAGAAAGGTACTTTCGAGTGTTTACTAGAAGTGTACGGAGTCTGATTGATTATGAATGCTATAGTCAGTTGAACAGCAAGTGGAAATTTTGGCTTTCAGAAGAAATTTGCAGATGATTAACAAATTTTTTTTGTTTGAACCTATGGCATGAAATTTTGCATGCCAATTTGTATTCAGGCATACATTATAGTACAAATAGTGTGATATATAGACAGCATTTGTCTTCACAATACCTATGCCTCACCAGTACATTAACGACTGCCAGTTCTTGCGTGACTGATTCAATTCATGTTAAAGAAAAATGTGATTAAAAGAGAGACACACTGCCTTGGACTCAACACACCACGCAATGGGAGATATGGTGGCACAGTGAATAGCACTGTTGCCTAACAACTCCATGGTTGTTGGTTTAAATCCCATCTTGCCTGTATGAAAGTTGCAGGGTTCCATGTTAAAAAAAGTAAGAAATACAAAATACATTCAATGCTATGCGTTTCCTAGCAGCCAGTCAATCAGGTTTTGCCTGGGTGTTTCTAAGCATGCCTTAAGTGTTCAGAAATCTGTCTTACTAATTATAGTCACTTAAATTAACATATTAATTTTTTATGGTATCTGTAGGCGAGTCTTGACCAATAAAAAAATACCCATAGTTTGATTTATCGCGCCACCATCTGGCCTGTATGTGTGATAATCTGAGGTGAAAGAAGTCATTTCAATTATACCTGACAATTTTTGTAGCTTTATTACAAACTTCCAGTACCTGGCATACTCAATGCCCTGTTGCTAACTGAGAGTCACTAACGACACTTAAATTGCTGCCCATAACAACATTTTACTCTAAGTTTGTTACAGGCAGGAGATGATTAAGGCTTTTAAAGACTCACCATGTCCTCATCTGTGTTCTTATCTTTATAGGTCATCCATGTCTTCCCATCATCGCTGGAAGCCACTTTGTAGGACTTTACATATTCTAGGCTACCTATGCGCTTGGCACCTTGTGTTATCAGTCCTGTAACCCTCATTCTTCTCTGTAGGTTTATCTGCAAAAAAGGAACTGTGCGTGTGAGTTCCTCGCCTACTATGGTGTGACAGTGAAAGTGTAAAGGAGAAGACAAGGCAGACATCACAGGCAAATTTCCCACATATTTATGTAATATGCTGTCTTCTTCAATATGTCTTCAATTGTTAAGCATTAACTGCATGCGAATAAATGTCATTATTGTTAATAACCATGTAAGTAAATCACACTTCATTTTACATGTATTTAATATGAACCAAAAACATCTGTTTATAATGTGGCAGTACTATTCAAAAGAGAATATAACCTCAGTACAATGCATTTAACATTACAGGGAAATACTTTAAAAAATATTTCAGTTATGCATATAAAAAATCATATGAGACTATTTTGAAAACATGCATGCAAGGGATTGTTTTTTTTAAATTATTTTTCCATAAAATACATGAGGAAAGAGACAGCTCCAGAAGTCTATCACAGCACTACTGAGAAGAACAATTTCCTTTATGGATTTGTGGTTAAGTGCACTCTAAATGAGACCCTGTTCATTGCAAAACCCTAAGCATAAGCACTTGCTCTAGATGATCTTTTCAGAACTATCATTCAAACTAATTAGCTCATTGCTGGAAGAATGCCTGCGCATAGAGGATCAAAATCTCTCATCTTTGCACACACACACACACACACACACACCAATGATTCCTATATGTCATTGTATGTGTCCCTTAATTTCATATATTAAAAATTGTTATATAGTATTTGACCCAGTCAATGTAATGTATTTTACAGACACTAATTTCTTAAAAGACCGCATTACTCCTTTCTTCCCATAAATATCAGTGATGGTGAAACACTGTGAGTGTAAACAGCCGTTACTCGGTTCTTCAATTGTTTGAACAACCGAGTAACGGCTATGTCCATTAGAGAACAGGTGTCAGATAGAGGTTTGCTTCTCTACTAATTTTATTTTGTACTGCAAAGTACCTGGAACATGTGGAATGTTCTCACTAGCAGAATTTAGCTATTTTGTGCTATTTTGTTCCATAGCTTGGAGCTGTCAGTCACACTAACACCATGCAGAGACCTCGCAAAGTAATTGCGCCTGTAAGGCTCAGTCTGTCCACATAAGGAATTTGTAGATCCAAGGATATAATCAATGTAATTTAAAAATGACTATCATGAAAATAAGACTAGAAGTGTAATTATGTCATTATGGTCAGGGCACAGAGCAGCTTAAGTTATTCAGTTTTGTAAAGATAGAAAAATATATTATTTACTGTATACATTTATAAAGAAATAAAATTCATGGCAAGACCTTTCACTACTTTCATAGGATTTATTGAGCATTTTATTTGCATATATATTGATTGCCACATGGTGACTGCATATTTAATAATTAACTTCCATGAGGATGGTGGTATGAAACTCAGGGACTAGGGCTATATGTTTGTCTAGAATATTGCAGGTTCAAATCCCACTGCCAGCAAAATAATTTAATCAACACTAGGCCCTTAATCTCAGCTGCTCCAGAGATGCTGGCTGGCCCTTACTAGCTTTGGATAAAAGCATCTGCTACATATTTAAATAAAGCACCCCTTGATACCTCTCTTTGACTTTCACTGAACATCAAAATTAAAACACATTTTTTTACACTTTAGTTGAAGTGCTATTGTTTCGGTTTGCCCGAAGAAATTGTTCAATAAAATTGTCCTGTTTTTCCTGGTAAAGGTTACCTTTTATAGCCTAAAATCCAGATGATGTAAAGCAGAATAGGTCTTTGACTGACTGCTAATTGAGCATGAACTCAGAAGTAGACATATAGTAATGGTGCAATTTGCTGCTTAAAAAACTTCTAAAGAGAGATATTACAAAATTACAAAAAGTGGCATGTGAAGAAAAGCATTTGAAGAAAAAGCCAGTCGTCAATTTCATGTTCACTAAAATATATTCCATTTTTTTTCATATTACAAATGGCACATGATAGGACTTCAGTTGATATTGTCAGTCTATTCTAACTAGTAACTAAAAATCATTTTTGTGAAAAAAAAACATTTTGTTGATTTATTTCTGTTATTCTGTGTTTATCTTGTGGTTTGTGGTGTGTAGCCCAGCAAGTCCAGACATCTGTGTCTAGAAGGACGGGGGTTCAAATCCTGTGAGAATACTCATACCACTGCTGGGCCCTTGAGTAAGGCCCTTAACCACAACTGCTCCAGAGCCACTACCTCACCTTGCTCTCTGGACTCAAGCTTTCCTCCCTTAAATGTAACTCAGTGGTGGATCTGCCATCCCAAACCTCCTTCTCCTAATCCAAAATTAATACTATTTTTAGGAGCCAAATTTGTACTTGTGTATATAAAATTGTCTATGTTCACAGTGTATTTTTGCAGGTTAATTTATTTAACTGTAAACTTGTGTGTGAGTCTTTAGTGCACTGTTTAAGGCTAAACTGTTAATGTGTGGAAGAAGTGCATGAAAATATAGTTTTTAACTACAGTGAAACTGAAGAAATGAAGGTGTTTTTAGTACTATAATTAAGTCTTAGAAAGCCAAAGAAAAATTATGCTTAAATGATCTGTTTAAATGATCTTCATTTTGGTGTAAAACTATGATATTGTGCCTGTCAACGTGTGTTAGCGTAGCCATTTCAAAGCCTCTCCTACCATCACTCCAGTTTATTGCAGCAACCATCCACACGCCCATGTATTTTTTGACTCAACCACTAGCATATGCTGTATAGCTAATCAATTAAAAAAAATTAACTAATAAAATAATTTAAGGGAGCTGGTGTTGAAATTTACTAAATACAGTCAAATCTCAGATTGCGAGTATCTAAAAAATATTAGATAAATTTTAATTTGATTTGTTCAAACACTTGAAATACGCTGGCCAGCGACACCTGCTGGCCAAGCTGGGATGACAGACAGGGCAGGGACTGGTCCTGAAAGCCTGTGTCACATTTGTTACAAGCATGATAATCCAATCAATTTCCCAACCCCTGCTGAAAATGGTATATTAACAGGCCAATTTTCTGTAAATATGCAATAATAAGTGCTGGTCTCTATTTGTTACCTGAATCCATGGCCATCTGTCACTCTCGGCAGCAGTCCAGGCATTCACAAGCCCTTTCTTATTTAGTCGGGCAAAATATGGGTACCATTTCTGCAGTCCAAACAATGCCCGATGAGTGGAAGACGCTGTGATCTGCTGATTGGAAATGATTCCCCCTTCCATCCCAAGAGGTCCAGAGCATTCTTCCAAGATAAATAAGATGCACAAATAAACAAAGCATAATCAAAGAAACAGACTGGTAAAAAAGTTTAGATTAATTAGCAAACATAAAAGCAAACAAATCTATTAAAGTTCTATATTTATAAGTATGTGTTTCTAAACTGTCCAGCCCACAACGAACAATGGCAGAAGCCTGAGAGCCCCATTTTGCAGAAATGGGGGTGGGGGGTGGTATATTTCTTGTGAATGAATGGAAATCATCTCATGACCCCCACTTTGTTCTGTTCGCAACATTCTTATGGTGATACATCTTATTATCTATTGTTCCTAATTATTTTTAATATGTATGTTCTTTGTTTTAACCAATCATAGCTGGAAAAGCTGGGTCAGTCTCAGCAGCCTTGGAGTTAAGGGCCTAGCTCAAAGATGTAATGGTGAAACCATTCTGCTGACCAAGGGATTTGAACTGGTGATGACAGGCGCAGAGATGTAACCCACAGAGCCACACACCGCTACAAAAGTTGATTCTGTAATTGCCCAGAACAAATCAAAAAGGTGCATTTTTTTTCAGACTGTTATGCTTATAAATAATTGAGAGGCATTGTGGCCTCGCACCTTGAAAATTGTGTCTGTCATTCCTGGCCTGGGTGTGAACATTGTTTTATTTTCCTTTTTCTTTCTTGCTGTGTTTTAGTTAGTTTCCTGTCATACCCCAAAGGTTTGATTTAAGTGAAATGGCTTCTCTGAAATAATTTCTGTGTTGTGAGATTGTGACAAGCTGGCCAGGCAAGACCAAAAACCCTCTGCTTGGGATGAATCAGTGCTACTGTGTGCATTATGCCAACTGCTGTTATATTCTAAAGTAACAATTGGCAATTTTTTATTAGTCTTTTACTACTTTATCAGTTTCATGCAACAGAGTTGACACTATCTGGGTAGTACATTAGCTTTGCTGATAAAATGTATGATGTATTTTTACATCGTCTTAAAAAAGTAAATATATACTCAGTTACACCATGAGTGATACTGCATTACCTTGAAGTCTAAGAAAAATAAATCCAAAAATGATAAACATTCAAACAGGTTTGAGATTTCCCTATGGGAATTGCCTGGAGCTAACGCAGTCCATCTGTATGACTGACAGCAGTCTCACACATGTTTTAAGCTGAAATTACACATTCTGTCCCCTAATTCATTCAACTTGTGCAATGTACAGATGTAGATAGGAAGAGACTCATACAGAATGGTGGACTGAAAGATCACAGCTGTTCGAGCCTCCGGCTTATGGCAACGGTTGACTTTGTAGATGTGAATTTCGAACAGCACTAGTTATATGCAGGAGAGCAAGTGAGGAAAAAAGACACACTTACTATATTGGCAGTTTTTTCCCATGTATTCCCCAGGACATTCACAAGAGTAGTTTGCAACCAAATCAGTGCAGATTCCTCGATTTTTACAAGGGTTTCTTTCACATTCGTTCACATCTGTATAGAAAACACAAAGACAACACACATCTTAATTGTGATTTTTCAGGATGATAGGAAATTAAAGGCATGCTACTGTACTCCAGCAGTATTTTGAAGCCACCATAATAGTGTACAGCATTTTCAATAAGTACTACTTTTGAACTTTATACAGTATATCCCTCTGAGTTGAAAGGTAGTGTAAACCCAAAAAAAATCTAAGAAATAAAAGTAGTCAAGTTACAAGCTGAAAAACAGACAATATCATTAACAGATGAATGAATGACTGAGTAAACAATATGATAATTATTTCGTACCATTATATAAACAATATGCTTATATGCTTTTGCAGTGCTCAGTTCACACTTCACTGCACTTCAGTTTCATCAAATTTGGTAAAATGACAACATCCATCCATCCTTAAATCTAGCAATCCTTCTACTATCCATCCCTCCTTCTGCCCAATCCCCACCCCTTGATAATTCTATGTGACATCACCCCTCCCCATAAAGACTCTGGAAAGACTTAACTGGCCCACCTCCATCCCCTGACCAAAATACAATTAGACCCACTGCAGTTTGCCTATAAAGACCACACTGGAGTGAATGTTCCTGCCATTTACCTGCTGTTTTAAGCACACTCCCATCTGGATAAGTATGGAGGTCCGGTGAAAATCATGCTCTTTGGTCTCTCTAGTGCTTTCAACACCATGCAACCCAAGTTGCTGGGGGAAAGCTAATTTGATTGCAAGTGGATACATCCACCATACCCTGGAAACGGGACTAACTAACATACCAGAGTTTTTGCAGTTTAAGTAGCACAGGGGCCCCACAGGACACTTCACCATGCTCACCTTAGACTCATGGCACAGGCAGAAATTCTCTGACATTACAGCAATATTTGGGTGTGACAGTGAAAGGCAAAGGGATGAATACAGGATCCAAGTGAAGGAGAGTGGTGCAAACTGAACCATTTCTCTCTCAACATCAGTAAGAAAAGGAGATGATGGACTTTAAGATGGCCAAACACATAATGTCCCCTGTTGCTGTTGATGGTGAAGACTCATAGATGACACACTTGAGGGGAGGACTAACATAAAGGCTCTGTACAAGAAGGGTTAGGGTTAGGGTTACACAGCATCTACTAGTCTTTTATGTGATGGTGTGTTAGGCAGGCCCCCGAGAGCAACCCCAATCAAAGTTTTCTGAAGGCACCATCAATGAAGTGGAGCAATGGCCTCAGCGCAAATGAAACAAGTGTAAAAAAAAAGATCAGATTAAGAAGAGAACTGATTAAGAAAGCCAGCTCCATTCCAGGACCCAGTCCAGACTCACTGGAGACTTTGGTGAAACCGAGGACACTCAGGAACTGCTGGTTATGCTGGTCAGTGTCTGCCATCCTCTTCTGGTAGTTTTGGTCAAACAGAGGATCAACAGACAGACAGTGGTGCTGCTCCAAGGAGCACTAAATAAAGTTGTTCATACCTTCATAAATTAGACTCTTCAAGTAGCCACCCTATTGCAGAGGGGAGAACTAACTGTCTGAATGGACTACAACCACTTAGGCACATTCACAAAACATAAATTTGCTCACTACACAACCCACTGTGCAATACTACATATTTCTGAGCCATTATTGTACTATTGTATGCAATACTTTCCCTAACATTTTGTACAGTATTATTCATTGTATAATAAGTCTAAATTCTGAAGTATAAAAGTATTCAGTGTATAAAAGTCTAAATAGGGGTAGTGAGCAGCTCTGTGGTTTAGGGTGCTGTGTCTGTGATCGTTAGGTCACCAGTTCAAATCCCAGAGTCTGCTGAGTTATTTCACTGTTGGACCCCAGATCGAGCCCTTAACCTCAAAGTGCTCCAGGTTCTGTCTGACCCTGCTTTTAACTGTATGTCTCTTTGGATAAAAATGTCTTCTAAATAAAGAAATTGTAAATGTCTTTTTGCTATGTATATATGTGTATTGTGCTACTATAAACCTACACTGTCCTTCAGGATTAATAAAAAATATCCAGCTAACATCCATCCATCAATCCATCCATCCATCTAACTGACCACTGGTCAATGTCTCAAGGAAAATCACAACAATGTATATGTGAATGTTGAGAGAGTTTTGTGACTCATTTGGAAGCATGTTGATTTATATGCTTGACCTGCTCTGGTTATAAGACTTGTAATTTAGTTGAACTTGTGTCTGTACATTACCACTTATTGTCAGTTGAATGTGTGCTCTGTTTTTCCAAGGCTGACCTTCAAGTTAGCAGACTTTTAATAAATCCATAAGTTTGTTAACAAGGGATTTGGTTAAAAGGACCCTTGATAGTTAGTAAAATTGTAATGTCTTTCTGGCCATTAAGTTGAGATAGAAAAAACAACATTAATAAAAAAAACTCAAAAGATCTATGTTTTTATTATCTACTCTAAAGCCAAAAAAATCCACCAGTTTAAATATTAACAAAATGTTTTTGTGGTGTTGCAAATCTTTGCAGTGCATCCAAACATTTCAGCTAAATGAAAACAGATACCCGAAGTAAATTGCTACCAAGCAAGAACTGAAGAAGAACAGAGGCAACGAACAGCTATATTCCATTAAAAGCAAAGAAACAAATCGTAACGCCGCTTTAGGAATGCCAATCTAAAAACCAAGTGGGGGGAGAGGGAAATAGAGATCTCTCAGCACCTGCTCCCTCGCCCTGGTGCCAAGATGCCACTTCTGTAGTAGACACTCCATCACATTTTCTTCTCCAAAATTCCTAATGTGAACTTATCTGATTATAGAGAACTAGGTTTTAGTGGGATAAAGGTCAACTGAGTTAAATTTAATTACACAGTGCATATGTATGTGTGTGTGTGTATGTATGACTGCTACTTATTTCTCAAAAACACACTTTTTCTGTTTGCATGAGTTTCTTTACACAGTTTACAAACATGAACTTCTGTGTTTAAATTTCCTGTAGTGTCCTTTTATGTTTGCCCTGCAATGGACTGGCATTCCCTGCCTTGTGCACTGCACTGGAGAAGCAGATGTTGGAGCTGCACGAGTAAGCTTGCAGTTCATTTTGTGTTCTTTACTTCCTTAAAATGTATCTTTGTTTTTAGGAGAAATACTACACTACAACTGCTTTATCCAAAGCATCACTATGCTAAGCCTGGAACTCTGACTACCCAGAGGAAACTCACATACACACATGGAGAACATGCAAGCACCAAACTGTAATAGTCTCATAAAATACCTATAGTGAGCATTTAATAATTAAAATGACATTCAGAATATATTGCTGCTCTATAGTAATGGGCACATTAATGAGTCATACATTTGAAAATAATTTATGTTGTAGATATGAAATATGATCAGTGGAGAAATGGAATAGAAGATTTAAAATAATGAGATTTCATATGTCTTGAGAAACTTGGGTATGGAGTTCAATTAAGACATCTGCAAGACCCTACTGATACACATTAAGCCATCTACTACTATTAAATCACTGTTAACTGATTTTTGATATATTTTTGTTTGTGAGATTTCATTGTTAGATATGAATAATAATATAAATATAATAGGTATCTGGTTTACCCCCCTCCAAACTACCCCACGTTAGTATTTCTCAGAAGCAGTTAATTCCCAGAAGATTAGAGGAAAGGTATGAGATTTAAAGAGTGGGACATGCAAACATGCCAGCCTGAGATTGAACACTAATGCGAAACTCTGACACCTCAACCGTATATTTCTAGGTCTCTAATGTCGGGAAGGGAGCACAGATTCTCTGCTGTATGTGCCTTGTTGCCAGGTTATTCCCAGAAGATGAGTGTGAGATGCAGAAATGATAGATGTATAGCCCAGAGCACAAGGTAGGGGAACACCCTGAATGGGATTGCCAGTCCATCACTCGGCGCCCACATTCTCATACTGGGAAATTTATTTAGAGGAATACACATTAGGAGGAACAGTTTATGAGGTTTATGGTCTCATTTAATATGATATATACAGAACAGCTTCTAGGCATTACCCATGTATTTTCTGTAAGGAGCAAATCACACTGGGAAACCTAACTGCTAGATGCAATAAAAATATACCATACTGCACTACCTGAAAGTCACATGCAAGAGAATCAACCCAGAGAATACCGCCGATCCACAGAAACGAGCCAATTTGCATGTGGTACAACTCTGGGTCAAGGAGACAAATATTGGCTTCCCAAGTGCATCCACAGAATGTGTGCCACATGCAAACAACCGGCTGGCACATAAAAAGCTACTTTGTGACACACAGTTAAATAAAACATGGTATTTGCATACAGTAACCATTTAATAAGTCCCAAACTGAATTATTTAATTATAAAATCATTCATTTACATCATTGCTTTGAGGTTTAATCACTACAGTGCCATTCTTAAAGAAAAAAAAAGACTTTTATCTCTAAAAGGAAGGTATATACACACTTGGATAACACATTTTTATCAATGAGCTGTCTGCAGCTGAGAAAGGGTCAATGCTGTGTGTCGTTTATTTGTACCTACTGTTCATACCAAAGTTTTCAATACAGATTAATCTCAAATTAATAATGGAAAGACTGGTAATATAGCATGCTCAGTGTCTGGCTTGAGTACATCCTATTTGGAATCAAAGAGCAAGCCGTGGATACTTCCCAGTGGCAAAACAGATCTGAAATCAAGACTGATACCGCAATACACATGTACAATTCTACGATCGTGTAGGAACCGGTGCCATATCGACGCCAGGTTTCAATGCTCAACCCCATCCAGAAACCTTTTAGCATCAAGTGCCATCAATGCAGTCTTGAATAGAATCTCCAGAAGTACTAGGTGCAGTGTAGGAGACAGCATACCTACGGTCATGAAGGGCCAAACATGACCTCCACTCGGTAAGGGACACAAGCTCACAAAAACGATCAAAAATCAGGAACAGACATGCCAGAATCAATTTTACAAAGTTTTCTGGACAGATGAGATTGACTCACGATGGAACAGATGGATGGGCCTGAGGCTGCATTATAAAAAGGACATAATCAGCAGTTTTGAATCAAGTACCCACCACTTGGAACTTTCCAACATTCAAATCATACAACACTATGACTCTCAATTTGAGATGCCTTTCTTATAGAGTTGCTCAAGTAGAAAGCAATTTGCCAAACTGCTATGATACCCATGCAGGACAATGGCCTTCCCCACTCACTACAGTATTCAATAGATTGGCTGGCTAACAGGCTTGAATGGAGATCGCCTAACTTAAACCTCATTGATAACTAATGGCTCTTGCTATAGTGTCAAACTTACCAAGGCAGCAAACGGTACACTTCTGAAAGCATCTAGGAGGCTAATACAGGATGTGATTAAAAAAAAAAGAAACTTAGCTAGGTCACTTAATAAGATTCATGATGGACATTAAAAAGCAAAGAGGCTATAATGGACATTAAACTGACTGTACAGAATTATTTATTATATACAAAATATTATATTGTTGTTTTGTAAATAGATTTAGTAATTAATGTGGTTTTGTTTCTCTTCATGGTAAATGAAGAGCATTTAAGCATCCGCTTAGACTGTATTTGTCTAATCTTCAGGAACAGTACTTATCTAATAATTCTGTACAAAGGATATGACTAATCAGAGTGCCCAGAGGAAATCTTTGCCAATACACATAATACATACAAACAGATGAGGATGGGATTCAAGCCAAAATGTATAACGGGGTGAAGCCACTATGCTTTGTAAAGAGAAGGTGGCTTGCAGCCCCATAACGTAAACATTGAGGAGTATTTCTGTGTTCTTCAATGTCCACCCACTAGCTCCAGAAGAGAAACAGATGAGACCACTTTCTCTTGCACAGGTGAACCTCTAGCACTTTTCCATTTTAGCACTCTTTTCATTTTTGATTCTTGTCCACAGTACTCAAATCTGTAGTTTAAACTATGATGGAATGACAGAAGCAGGTGACAGTAGGCTGATTTGTCCCAGCTACCAGTGCCACCATGATTACCATTGAAAAGGTCAGAGTCTACCCTAGGGTAACATTTATGAATTGGTTAACAAGGCCACTATCAGAGTTTTGGCATGATGCTTAAACATAAAATCACACTTCTCTCTACACTCTTCTTAATAAGTCAGTCTTATGAGGCATGTCCTCTCATTCCCAGCTAACCATGTTGTCAGTCTACCCTTATATAGTCTTTCATTTTAAATAAATATTACAATTTTTAAATGACTATTCATAAATTTATTAAGTACTTAATTGCTATATGTCTCGTGCGGTTTTCGCAGCGTGCCTGGATGCAGGTGGCGCGGGGTAAACAAGGCGATTGGAGGCAGGAATATCCAAAAT
>JAODUD010000040.1:24197922-24208487 GCA_026784285.1 Stomatorhinus walkeri | reverse complement strand
TACTTTTATTTGCAATTCCGCGTGTCTCCAGTGTGATCCCTTTACATCTGGACTCGGTGGAGCGGCGTACTCCAACATTTCTGAAATGTGTGAAAGAATACAACGTAAGTTTCATCACAACACATTTACACAGAGATGTGCAATTTCCCCACACATATTTAAAAACTTAAATAAAATACCCCGGCATTACCTTGTCATGTGGTATAGCCTTTGGAAGCGGACTAAGCAGCTGTGACAAAAGATATGTTTTTAATTTGACATAAATATACATTTATTTGCATACAACAATCATGATGTTTCTATTTTCCAAATAATTAACTGGTGAAACTTACTTCAGCCTGCGCCCTCTCCTCCTCATGGTCCTCATCCTCCTCCTCTTTTTCCTCCCCCTTCTCCTCCTCCCCCTCCGACTTTTCCTCCTCCCCCTTCTCCTCCTTGACCACTATTGTCAATGGGCCTGGATCACCTATTGGAAAGGTATTTGTCACTTTAGCCTCACCGTCGCCGTTAACTTCCTAATGTGATTAACTTGTCTTTTCCTTATCACCTTCTTCATCACTGCCGAATATTTCCCGAGTCAAGCTCTCCATCGTCTCCCGAATCGGGCCTTCTCTCAGATCATCTATTTCAGAATCTGATATGACGATGATATTAAGGGACTCAGCAGGATCTGTTGCAAAAGAATATGTCCCTTTAGCCTCACCGTCGCTGTTCACTAGCTCACGTGATCAACTTGTTTTTTCTAGTGTGTCTCACCTTTCTCAGATGTTACATCTTTGGCACTGCTGGTCCCTTTCACCATCTCTGGCGTGTCCTCGCCTAAAGTCAAATTTAGCGGCTCACCGGGAGCTGTTAGAAAGGAATATGTCCCTTTAGCCTTACCATGACTGTTTACTTGCTGACGTAATCAACTTGTCTTTTACTACAAAAGGCGTGTCACCTTCGTCGTCCGTCTCCTGTAAAAACTCAACTCCACTGCAGACAGACAATTCCTCGTCTTCTGCAGTGGAGGGGCTTCTAGGGAGCAAAACGGGAGGCTTACGATGGATGGTGACGTTGGATGAAGTGGCACGCTCCAAACCAGACGGCTGACCGCTTTTACGTGGCAGACCCTTGCTCCCACCAAGAGCACGCCGAAGATGGTTGTGGCAAGCGAGCAGCTCATCCACGTTGGGCTGTGCCACATAAAAGCGGTCAGCTGTTTCCACACTGTGACACATCATCAGTGCCACCATCCGCCGCTGGTCTTCCGGCAAGTTCCTCTCGATCTGTGAATGAGAAAGGGAAATCTATGATGGTCAACACAATCTCTGAAAGAGAGAAGACTTCATGGATTGTTTCCGGCTTTCACTCACACACGTGAAGACGCCGCTCCTGATATCTGTGATAGAAAAATTACGAGGCATGCGAGCATCCTGGCATGCCTCCATTACCAAAAAATTTAGGCGTTGGATCGGCTGCCCGGACGAAGTAAAAAAAAAGTCTTTGTGTATGTTGTAAAACCGGGCAGCTTGGGCCGAATTTTTAAGAAGCGGCAAAACCACACGTACTTCCGCTCGGTGATGATTATGCTTGCGCGGCCATACATCCCTGATGTTTTGTGATCCGCGGCCTGTGAAAAGAAGATGACATGTTGTTAGATGTGACTGAGTCCGTACCTGCATGCTGCATCAATGTCTTGTGGCACTAAGTTATGTGATATGAGAAAATCATTCGGCACTCACATGGATCACAACCGTGCCCTGCGATATTTCGGCCTCGCTGACCTCCAAGGCCAGCAAGTTCACAATCACGCAGGCACGGTGGCCACTGTTCACAAAAATGTACGTAGCCAGGGAGCCGACAAACTTATTTCGGTGCCTGACGCTGCTCCATTAGAGCCTCTGTAAGTGAAACACGAATCGTGAGTGTGATGTTGACGTGAAAGTCCTGTCTGTCAAACCAATGGGTTTTCACTTACCTAGGTAGTCAGGGATGTTATTACGGAGCTCGGTGGAAAGCTCTGACAACTGGGCACCACTTGGAAATTTCTTTTGCTTCTGCTGTTTTGTATATTGCCGGTGACTAATGATTTTTTTAGACACTAAGGCCTTTTGCATTTTAAAATGTCGTTCGAGCAACACCAGCTGCCGCTGCCTCAGCCATACACACGGCAGCTTTGCGTCAGATAAAAATCGGATGAACTTTAGTATTGAATTTATGTAATTTTTGATAGTTGTTACCTTATATTGCATATGCAGGTTAGCAAGCCAAGCATTTAGCTTGGATAAATCAAGTATATATTTAAGGTGGGCTGGCACTGCCTCTTCACTATTAAACATAAATTTTACAAATTTTTCAATGTGCTTCAGCTCCTGAGTTTGATTTTCTGCGTCCTTTCCACTTAGTCCAACTTTGATTGTTGCGTTTTTATATTCCATCAACACACATTCTAAAAGGAAATAACAAAAGCAGGAAGTTAAAGTTAACCTATATAATCACACCGGCAACAGTTGTGTTTGCTGAAAAACACAATGCAGGGAAATACATACATATCTCTTATATCTTATAAATTTTGTCATGACATTGCAAGTTTTAAATCTTACCATCAAAAAACAACTTATGAGCAACGACTGTTGGCTGAGCAGCCTTTTTTGGATGCTCCTGGCAGTACTGCCGCTCCAACATCTCAAGACGCTTTTCAAGCTGCTCTATTTTTGTTTCTTCTTTTGATGTGCTCTCCTGAATTTCACCGATTGAGATGCGGCACGCTTTCTTCTTCGCAATAATCACCTTGGTATTTGGAAAGAGACAATCGTGATATGCTTTAACACAATGAAATTGTGCAAAAATGTACTATACAGATAGAATGACATTGAATGTTATGGAGTACCTGCTCCTTCATCTCAGAAACAGGTCATTTGTGTTTCATCAAAAGATGCCGGTCAAGCCGCATCAGGTTTTTGCTATTGCAACCTTCAACTGGGCAATTGAGGGCCCCAGAATAGCGCCCTAAAGTAGTGCCATAAAGCATATGCCTCTCCTCCTTGTTATCCACCTTGTGGACAGTCTTTAGGTGGTGAGACACATTGAAGTACACCTTGTCATTGTCTTATATCACTGAGACATCAAAAAAAAAGATGTCAATTAAGGCACTCTGCAATATCTGAACAACCAGTAGATCGTGAAAGCAATATTTACTGTCTGAAAATTTAAAAACTATGAAAGCATCATTTGATGTCTTAACCACAAATTACATTGAAGCATTCTTTACTATTAGAACCGCAAAATCGATGAATACATTAAGAACTGAAAAGAAACTTACAAAATTACCTTAATGCTAAACTATAAAATAGCATTACAGTCACGCCACATTTACATATTAATAAACATGGCAATGTGCCATCTAAGTTCGCCAATTACAGTCTGCTTTAACATCTGATTAAACATCTACACGCATTGTGAAAAAGTAACTTTCACACTTTAAATAATATTAGAAGCATAAACTGTGATACAACATTAAAGTTACGCCACATTTTCATGTTGATAAACATGGCGGTGTGTCGTCTACATTGCTCATTGAAGTCTGCTTTAACGTCGGATTCAACAACGCGTTTGTAAATTAAAGTCTGCTTTAACATCGGATTAAACAACAACACGCATTGTGGAAGACTTACTTTTAGACTTTAGATACTGTTTTTAAAACTTTAAAAATACTTACAGGATTATGGCAGCAGTTCACTCTGTAATCCTTGAATCGCGATACTATCGGGGAAGAGAAGGACAAAGTATCGCGCAGCCTTGTAATTAAGCAACCAATAGAAAGCGGTTGCTAGGCAGATTTCTCCAGGTACGCCAGCCTGCTGCTGCAAGTCTCAGACAGATGATATGCAAACTAAGGAAACTAGAGTACTGTGAAGTAATTTTACTTTGAAAGTTTCCTGTAAGTGCTGCGCTCATGAAACTTACACACACTTGGTCATAAAAATATCCTTGTGTGAAATTTAAGCCCCCTAGCTTTAACCAAAAGACCACCTCAAGTAACCTGCCCACTTTTCTCCATTAAGTTACATTAAAAACTTAAATTTAAACATCCACCAAACATGTTCCGTAATTGCTGCGCCCATGAGACTTGGCACATTAATTTATACTTATACTTACTTTTCATACGCCGAATTTCAGAGCACTAGCTCTTACGGCTTGGCCGTAGCGGCCGGTCAGCTTCGTTTGAGACATATTTTTCATTTGTCTCTATAGGCATATATTGCCTGACTTGGCAAACTCTAAGGCCCGCTGCGGCTGAGCGGTAAGGGCTGCGCTAATGAAATTTGGCACACTCATTCATACATGTGACTAGTTTCCCAGGGAGAAATTTCAAGGCCATAGGTCACAGGGTCAAGCTACAGGACCCCCTCAAGTAAAAATCTAAACTTGCACGGCCACCAAACGTGTTCCGTGAGTGCTGTATTCTTGAGACTCGGAACCTTAATTCATACCAAGATGTAGTCCGCGCATACCAAATTTCAGAGCCCCACCTCGTACGGTTCGGCAGTAGCGGCCAGTCAGCTTCGTTTGCGGCCTAGTCTTTAACTTAATATTTCAATTTGAATTACAAAACAGCTTCACATAAACAGTATATACTGAATCCCACCCTCACCATCACAAAAATTAAGTTATAGAATGTGTGATGTATAACCTGCCTAAAATAAATAAATAGATCTTCAGACTCGTTGCGCTATGTCTCCTGCCTGTATCCACTTTTGTCTCCGTAAAGGCTCCCCTGTCTGTGCAAGTGAGTTTATTTTTGCTTGCTGCTTTTCTGTGATCCTTTTAAGGATCGCAGAATACAACAGTCTGCTAAAAGCTGAACTCTGCTGTCTGCCTCATGATCTCTTTGCCACTCGAGCTCCACAATATTTTATTTATTAGATCTATGGCATGATTTAAATTTACAATGCAAAACTTATTCCGCTAGTAAGCTGGATAGTTGTTTCATTGCAGGCACTGGCGATTAGACTAAACTATAACGGTTTGGATGTGATCCCGTCCCACTTTCTCTGACATTATGGGAACCCGTAAATGGTTAAACAAACAAGATATGCTGTATCTTATTGCCATTACCTTATAAGTGCTTATTGATGAACTGTAAAAAAGCAATAACATACTGAAAGTCATGTGGTTGTACTGCAATATATCATGGCTATGATTATTTTCAGCACTCGGCCTGCGGTGATATACTGTATGACTGCACTCCTTCTCGTAAGTTATTGCTTAAATAAAATTATTTATGCTTTGCAAGAGCAAATGACTTTAGACATTCCTGTGATGTGCGATTGCATTGACTTTCACTGAAATGAAATGAATAAAATTTTTCTTCCCTTCATTCAAATTGAACACCTCACAGGGTGTAACTAATTCAATTCAAATTCCAATTTGTTAATGGAATGGGGCACAATTCCTAAATTCTGAACGAACCTGGTACATAATGAGATAACCGCCCAAATCTGCGATGTATTCCATCACATCCTTTAAACTGGTAAAACCAAGAGTGAGTAGGTTGTGTTTCTTGGCTGCACTTTCAAAACAAGAGTGCACACACTCACACACACATTTAATACACCACTGCCATGAAAAGGGGGGGTTTTGTCAGCAAGCAACACTGAGTTGTGGAAGTGCAGATTAACGACTATTCACAGAAATTTCTATGCAGCACAGAAAACTACCAGGAATTGACATTGGGTTTCAGTCCCAGGCAGCTTGACAGTTGACCAGCCAGCCCCTAGGTCTAGGGAAATGTTTCTCGTGTAAACGAAAATGCTGTGAGCTATACAAATGCAAATCAGGATACCAATGGTCCAGAGGGTTACAACTATTTCTAAAAGGAACTAATTCCATTTTAAGAACATCTCTGGTATAAATTGACTTGGTTCAGTATATTTATATAACCACAAGTTGTGGCTTGAATAGATTTTTCTTATGTAAGTATATCATGCCATTTGCAAAGGCCAATAATGTTATAAAGAGATACATAAAGCTACCTTTTTATTATCAGGGTTTATGCAGCATTTTAAGAGTATTGTCTCAAGCACTCTCAAGGTACCTAACTAAAAAAATCAAATTGTTATTTAACAATTATAACTGATACTTTATTGATCCCTGTGGGAAAATTGTCTTTATACCTCCCTCAACTTGCTCTTTGTAGAGTAAGTTGTCCATGAAGGGCAGTCAACTGTAGTGGGACGCAGGGGTTAAGGCCCTTTCTCAAGGGCCCACAGTCATGCTGAGACTGGGTTTGAACTGCACACAGGCTTAGCCCACTAAACTACACGCCGCATCTTAGTATTGAAGGCTGAAAGTAACCAAAAGTGACATCTATTAGTGTTTTCACAAGTGGCTTCTCATTTTGAAAGTGTTTTCATCCATTGAAAGAGTGAGGTAAGCTCTAGCAAGGCGAACTGTACTTTTTACTGCTACTCATATGCTAATTAGAGTCAATCACGCCACACCATCCCCTCCCACCAGTGATTTGTTCTCGACGATATAAGGCACTGGTGAACACAGCTCACAGGCTGTAAACAGTTGTTAAGCGTCGGGATTTAGTAATGTTCGTGGCCATTCACGGAGCTGAAAATCTGTTTTTTCATGCATTGCACATGAAAACAAAAAGCATGATCCACATACACACAAAGACTTTAAAGTAGGAGTCATTAGGTTTGTGGAGTCATGTCAAGTATCAAACAGCGCTGATGCTGTGAGACCTAACAGTTCAGCTGAACACATGACATTGGAACAGAGCCTATGGCAGGCAATGACAGTGCTGTTGAAAACCTGCCAGGATTCATTCAGCAGAAAACAGCTGAAATATTGCTAAAATTGGAGCATGTATTTCATATTCCACAGCAGTAGGGTTATGGGAAGGGCTTCTTGCTCCCTGCACTGAGTGTGCCATTTCAGAAATTTTCAAAAGGCATAACGGTAACACTTTACTTAAGGGGACACATATATTTTAGTAGTATACGCTTACTTTATATAACCAATAACTGAGTGTTAGTTCATCATTAATCAATCATGATGGGTCATTGTTTCATGCAGGAATTATTCATTATTAACTAATTAGTTAACTGTTAAATATAGTTCCTGCTTGGAAAACATCAACCCTCAGAACTGATTAATAATGAACACGCATGGGATCAGTACATAACTAACACTTACCTACTGGCTATCGGCGATGTGAAAATACTTCAAAGTTAACAATGAAATTGAAAGCATATTGGATTGTAAACTGTGCTCTAAAAACTGTCAAGAGGAAGTACAAATCTATTTCATACAACTCTAGTAACCTAATTCAACAACTAAAACCTAAACATAAGAATGAATATGACAAAATTTACACCTGAAGCAACACTTTGCAGCAACTAAACCTGCATAAAACACTAGCACAGAGAGAGAAAACTTCAAATGAAAAACCTTATCCAATGAAAATTACTCAAGCTGTGGTTTGGTTTATTATATAATATTTATTTCTTTGTTCAAATGAAATCTACTTAATGCTTATAACAATGGATTCACCTTTCATGTGTTTTGCTTTTAATACCTAAATATCAAAGGTACTTGATAAATATATGACAGACTGTGATAGTTCAAGGTATGATGATACCTCTTGATGTTCACCATGGCGAAGCTGAATGTCGTCCACTTATAGTTAATGTCTTTTTTGACATTTTTGCTTTTATATTAGATCCAAGAAAGTAATGTACCAGCAGAGCAGGCAAGAGAAGGAGAGGAGGCACAGGATGCACAAATGACCAGAGAGGGAGACGAAGCACAGGATGCACAAATGACCAGAGAAGGAGAGGAGGCACAGGATGCACAGGTGACCAGAGAGGGAGAGGAGGGACAGGATGCACAAATGACCAGAGAAGGAGAGGAGGGACAGGATGCACAGGTGACCAGAGAAGGAGAGGAGCCACAGGATGCACAGGTGACCAGAGAGGGAGAGGAGGGACAGGATGCACAGGTGACCAGAGAGGGAGAGGAGGGACAGGATGCACAGGTGACCAGAGATGGAGAGGAGGCACAGGATGCACAGGTGACCGGAGAGGAACAGGAGGGACAGGTGATCAGGTCAAAGAATTAAAATGCAACATTGTTGAGCACATTAATAGAGTTAAAAGATTTGCAAGAGTTGCCCATAGTAGTGAGTGACATTTTTTCTGGTCCATATGGTTTCATTTGAGAGAGAGAGAGAGAGAGAGAGAGGATGAGCAGTGGTCAGACTGGCAGGGGAGTTTCAGGTGAGCAGGTGAGAGCATAAATGCTCTGGAAAGGAAACAGTAGGTGTGTGGGGACATCACTACACGAATCCAGTCAACAAAGTGAGTTAATTTTTAAAAATGTATTAGTCATATATGTTTACAGTTACTGACATGTTTTTGTAGCTCTTTAATAGATAAGTTATTTTGTGTGTGACAAGTTTCCATGCCATGCCTGTAGCAGAGAACTGAGCCACATGTCAAGGACCAGCTGAGCAGACATCAGGGAGAGAAAAGGATGTGATGATTCTGATCTCATCACCTGCACAGAGCATGCACATCCTCCTCCCCAGCTCATGGTTGTGCACACTCCAGCTATGTTATCCTTTCAGCAAAAGTGGTTTGAACATTTTCCCTGGCTGCAATAGAGTGCCACTTTAAAAGGGGTTTTATGTTTCCACTGTGCCAAAGTCTGTTCAAAAACTCACTATTTACTAGCAAGTCAGCCTTTGTGAATGTAGGCGTAAGAAATTGGAAAAAGCATGTTGAGAAGTTTGCAGCTCATGCAAAAAATCACTCGCACTTCCATGAAAAGTTTATGCTTACAGAGCTTGATGATTTATTTTTCCCAAGGAGCATGTGCTCCTATGCTGAACAACTTAGGGGCACATAAAGAAATTTAGGGGGCAATGAAAATGCAGTGTTTTCACTAATTAAGGCATACAAGGAGACAATTACAAGCCAAATTATTTGAATAAATATACTAGGTTTTCAATTATTTCCGCTTCAATCTAATAATTATGTAATTATTTATACTTTGAAGTGCTTTATATTGTATAAATAGTATAAACATATGAACATATCTATAATAAATGACCTATTAGTTCAAAATGTCAAACACAGTCTGAGTAGTCCCATTACACACAAAAGATATCACTGGTCCAGGAGCTTTTACAAGCAGGTCATTTGCACCGCTTGCACTTTTGAGTTTAGTCAGCTGTCCACAGCAGGATGGGGATTAAACAGTTTTAATAAGGCCCCTCCAAGCTGATCTGCATGAAGTCTTCAGTTGTTGACACCAGGTTCTGCTCCAGTTGTTGACACCTCGTCTCCTCCAACACAGCGCTGGTTCTGGCTCTCGCTTGTCAACTTTTGAGAAACCGCCCTCATTCCCACCGGTTTCAAAAAAGAATGGAACAGAAATGTTACGTAAGGTGGAAGTGAGATAAAGGAACGGTTCTATGAATTCTGTTCTATTGGGTTTATTTAGGGCTGCCACAAACAACTATTTTCTGTCAATTAATCTATCGACGTTTTATTTTGACAAGAACAAACTCTTTGTTATTGCAGGGCTTTAGATAACGAACGCAGACTCTTCAGTACTATCTGCACCTTACTCACGCCTAAGATTCTGTAAGCATATTAGCAGAATGCCTAAAATATTAATGAGAGGCATATTGTGATGCCCAAAAAGGTATATCAATCTGTATAAATTCTGTGAATCCTTATCCTTATTAAACTGGGTAAGCGGAGCATGTCACATGTGACTGTTTTGGTAAATCATGAGAAGAAATAATACTGAAGTCAAGTTTAATTTATGATAACACTGGTCCCAACAAGTCCAGCACACAAGTACACACACACTGGCACTGTCATTCAATGTAAAATAAGCCCAGATCATAGCCTGTGAGCATAAATATTTTCTTAAACACTTATTTAATGGTGATTCGAAGGTAGCAGGCAGGCTTTAATACTGAGTGTATTTAGCAGCTACAGTAACAAAAGGTATTGAAAAGCTATTAAAGTAATTTAATAAACATGAATAGACAACATGTGGTTTTGCGTACTCCAGCTGTCCATCATCTAGAAAAGCACCTGTGCGTTTTCTCTTCAAGTGCTAGTGCGTAGCACTAGTGTCACGGTGGTACGCCATCGAAACTTTGCACAGTGTACAAACCACCTTTTTGTTTTGTGATAATTTGAAGTACTTCCATAACTACAAAGTGAAATTAGAGGAAAACAGTGCCTCGATTTAAAATGGTGTAGCACCAGTGGGGTCTGCATGTCCAAGCATGCCTCTGAGTAATTGTAAATAGCTCCTTGTTGTACTGTCGTTGGTAATAGTTGTACTTTCTGATAGTGTTGTGCATGCTTGCCCGTGTCTTATGTGAAACCTGTCCGATCCTCGCATGCCCTTAGCTTTGTACAAATCTCCCAGTGTGCGTGTATCTTACAGTTCGGCCTCTGAGCACCCTATGTGTCATACCCTGCCCGTTAAAGCCTCATGTGCCACGCCCCCTGATACCTCGTGTCTCTCCCCTGATGGATCCCAGC
>JAODUD010000040.1:24151668-24165206 GCA_026784285.1 Stomatorhinus walkeri | reverse complement strand
TATATATATTGTGTGTGTGTGTGTGTGTGTGTGCTGTTGTTATTATTTGGCATATTATTGTTGCAGTTATGTTATTCAACTAATTGTTTCCATTCTGGATAACTCTATACTCGAAGGCACACATATTATGTTATGTTTCTCTATATTTCTATTTGTAACAGAAGATCAAAAGGGGTTTACTTTAGCCTACTTTTTCTTAACCCAGCGGAGCGGTAATATCATAAGCCGATCGCAGATTTACTGACGCTCATATATAAACCCATCAACTGCTGAGCTGCTCTTACTCACCTTTTCCTTGCCGTGGGACAGACGCGCTTACGAAAAGGGCGATGAACACGTATAACAGTCCCATCCTCCTTTAGAGGTACACGATCCACGATTAGAGAAAATGACAATAAAACAATGATAAAACTTTAGTTCCGTATGGTGAACTGTGCAGTAATAAATAACAGTATCCCCAGAGCTGACCTTTGCAAGTGCTCTTTTCAAAGAAAAAGATTCTGCCTACAATGCTGAATGTTTTAAATGTTGAGCTTTTCTGCTCTGGTTGCTTAACCGCAGTATTAGCCTAATAACGGAGGGAATGTGAGCTTGTACGATGTCGATCTTATTCTATGTGCAAAGAGAGAGAGAGAGAGAGAGAGAGGGGGGGGGGGGGGCGTAAGCAGACGGCGGCCGAACGCCAATCGGGGCGCTGTTTCGCTGATAAAGACAACCTTGCTCCTCCCCACACATGTTAGCACTGCCAATACAAAACGACTTGGAATCTAGCTGGGATGGGGCAAGAAGATTTTATTGCTCAGGATTGTGGAAACTAGGAGCAGGCAGCAGAAAACCTTAAAAACAGATGAAAATTAAAAGAGAATAAGTACATAGGAATGCTTCTGTATCGCTTTGATTAGGACTGTGGAGGGAAGGTCCTAAGTCCTAAGTGGGACTCAAGCCTGTCCCATAAAAGACAGGCACAAACCTGAAGTACTCCCTGGACGGGATGAATTTTCCAAATATGCACTACCAGAGTGAAAGAAGACAGTGTGGTTTCAAAACAAGTATTATGTTAAGCAGTATATGGGTGAAAATTCTCTAGTTTCTTGGCAGAAAGACAAACAGCAGTGATACCCAAAACAAACCATTGTACCTTAATGTGTGTCTGTCTATCTACTTTCTGTAACCGCTTGTCCTATTAAAGGTTTTGGGGGGTCTGGAGTTTAGGGCACAAGGCAGAGATCAAGCCAAGGTGGGGTGCCAAGCCATTGCGGATATTAATGTGTACTGAAGCCTAAAACATGTGTTAACAGACAAATCAAAATGTGCATGTCTTCCTCTCCCTTAGACAGCAAACAAAATGGCATGTTTAAGTGCTGTAGCACATTACATCTGCTGCCAAGTATGCACTGGATTTTTGACAAAGAGCTGTTTGTGAGGCAGGGTGGATACAGCAATGGTTATTTTAAAGAGACACATTCAGGCATTGCAGGATACGGTCAAGCAGAGTAGTTAAACAAATAAAAAGAAATATTTCAGTTTTTAGCTATGCTTCCATTTTATGCGTTCATGTAAGTAAAGGTAGTAAAAGTCATTTTGATTTAAGAACTGGAAAGGAATGGAAGACTGACGGTAATTATAATGTAGCATGTTTATAGTGTGCGGGACAGAAAGGTGATGGCACCTACTTCCAAGTACTGTCTAATTATGGTTGCAATGATCATGAAGCTCTTCAAAAATGTGGAATATTGCAAGATGCTTTAATATAAAATAATACCATTCACCTATTGTTCTATAGCAGAGCATGTGTCTTGCTATCTGTTCATCTACCAATCACTTTAATACAGACCAGGGTGCTAATAAACTTCTCATTCACCCTCCCAACAGTCCCAGATCTTACATCCATCCCTTCATCCGATTATCCATCCACATATATAATAATTTTTTCCCAAGAAAAGTCTCCAGTTTTTAAGGGATGCTGGAGGCGGTGACAGCAAAGGGCAGCAGGTATCCAGTACCAATCCCAGTGTCACCATGGTCAGATTTCTTGACTCTAAGATTGTTGGAGCTGGGATGATTGATCGACCAATGTTGTACATTTTGTTTCCCAGTGTGGGAGTTTGCCTATTGGTCTTGCACTGCACAAATAATACAGTTCAGTTTAGTCCTGTTTTTTATGGATGGAAAGAATTTAAGTTCATTCTGGGTGTTTCATACAAACACTCTTGAATTTGTTCAGTAGCGTATTTGAGGGTGCTATCATCCTGTTACCGGGGAATATTATGAGGTCATAGTGTGACCTAAGCTCATATTATTCAGTCATACAATCATGTAGAGGAATTTGTGGACCTAATTAAGATGGCTTCCCATACCATTGTAAATTTCCTACCTTGTTTAACATTGTGGGAGCAGGCACCTTGGAGGGGCATGGATACCCTGATAGACTTGGGACTTTTTAGGGGCCCCTTGCTATAACACATATAAGACACCCAGGATACATTATACAGCAATGTGATATATATAAAGTCCTTCTGAAATTATCCACAAAATCTCTAGCATTATGAGAGCCTAAATTTTCCCCAGTTATGGCACACAACCCACTCAAAATAATCGTACACTTCTCTAGCTACTTATGCTCCTTCATCAATGGACTGAGAACTTCTGAGAACAGGGTGGAGTCTTCTGAGAGGTCAAAAATTGTGTTTTCTGCACAAAAACACAAGTTATACATCAATATTTCGTATGTAACGTGGATTGAAAAAAGTGCCTGATTTACCACCTGAAATGAATCTTGATAGTTTGAAATCATGCATTTTGTGAAACAACATTCAAAATATTGCATATGATATAGTCCAGGAGGTGTGAGTGTGCTTTTTCTCGACTGACTCAATGCTTTTAAAGGGGTATATTTTGGCGAAGCACTCTTTTCCAGAGTCATCAGATCCAAAGTTTAAGGGCACTGGTTCAAAATAGATGAAGCTGTTTTTAAAGATTGTATTCTGGCACCGACCGGTATAGAAAAGTGTGTTAAATGCCTTGCATGAAGATCTTTTTAAAGTTCATTGATTACATTTTTAATGATAGCATCTTTCAAAGTTTTTTTTTTGTATACAAAGTGAGCTTCATAAACACTAAGCACATGAAGGATCTCACTGAGTCGCAGCCTTCAGAGTCATTAAAAGTCAAAGATATGCTACACTCTGCTTCACAACCCTGAAAAACAATTCTTGGTCGGTACTTTTGTTCACATTTTGGCCTTTGCAGCCGTTATTGCACAGCATCCATTAATGTATGGCGGTGCCGTTTCGTTTTCTTTGCTGATAGTGGCATTCTGCAGATCTGTAGCTGAAATCCTTTCTCTCGTCATGCATTTGCTTGTGTTTCCCCCAAAATCTGCTGTACAGAGAAAGTAGTAAAAATGTATCAAAGCTGTATCAAAATTTAAATATGAAATCATTAAGCAAATCAGACTTCACTGCAAAGAATTAAGGGAGTAGGTGGCCCAAATTTGTAGCTGAACTGAATCTTGCATTCTATGCTAAAGTTTAATAATGGAAATATGCCTTCATCTCTACTCATTTTCCATAACAACTTATATAAGCGACAGGCTTTACAACCTATGGAACAAAGCGTGGTACATCAAAGAAGAAACGCCTGTACACAGCAACAGGCACATTGACACACAATGGGAAATGCAGAGACACTGAAAGCAAACCCACATTAATAAGCAAAAAGTACACACACACATAGCTGAAAGCAGAAATGAAACCCACCACCCTGGAGGCAAGAGGCAACAGCACTATCCACTAAGCTAGCATGCCGCTAAGCTTCAACCCGTGCATTTGAAATTTACGTTTGAGATTAATGTAATGTCTCTCCAAACCAGATTAAGTTTCCTTAGAGAAGCCTGAAAGTTTTAAAAAGCAGATTTTAATCAATCATAATTCATTATTCACTCTATAAATCATCTTGATGTATAAGACTTCACCCATAAAGACAATTTATGTGGCCTTCAGTCAAATTATTGGCAGGATGTAAATGTGTATTCCAGTACTAATATCATAGATAAAATAGATTTCCAGCAGTAATATGATCATTACAGTATTTCATTCACAAAGCATTAGTCATCATGTGTCTGGCAACGAAAAAATTCCTTATTCATGCTTGTCTTTTTCTTTGTTTTGCAGAGAAATACCATTGATCCCTATTTTTATCTTATTCTGCAGTCTTGTTTTATCTTAATCATATTTATTGTTATAAACACATTCTTTTTATGTATTAATTTGTTTCACTTTGTATTATTCAGTTCCCTTTAAGCACAACCTTGGAGGTAGCTCAAAAGGCACACTATACAATTTTGACAAAACGTGAGATTTTCATTGGGAATTGTACATATGCTTGCTTCATTTGAATAGATAGTTGAGGAAGATAGAAGTCCGTTGTTATCACTACTTAAGCACCCAGCCATCTTCATAAAGGCATACAAGTCATTTTTCTGTAGAATCTCAGCCCAAACTTCTCCCGCAGCCTGTGACTGGAATTGTGGAATGTATTTCACTGTAAAATGGTCAACAGGCATAATACACAATATTAGGCTGATGGTTTTAATGTTACAGCTGATTGGTGTTTTCCCCCCAGTGTGTCCTGGGATTGGTATTGTATGGCTTCTGCCCTTTGCTTTGACCAAACTGACTTGTTCTAAATGTGCCTAGTAGGTGGGACTTCTGAAGGCGGGGATCAACAACATTGTATTCAAACAACCTTTCAGTCTGACCAAATTTAAAAGGAAATTCTATTTTTGTTTTCTTCTATTTTTTTAAATCAACACTATAGTAACAACTCATTTCTTACAGTTATGTACCTCCAGGGAGGATTTTACTTGCTAGTGCACTGTTTACTTTGCAATAGCATAAAGAATTAATGAAAAACTGCATTTTAGAACCTAGAAAATGGTCGATTATTAATTATTTAATAGCAATATTATTAAGTCTTTTCGTCTGCTTCATCTTTTCCACATAGACTTTCAACCTGAGGGTTGCAATGGAAGTACTGCAAGAAGGTCATCGCAAACCACCCTTTCTGAGGCCATGGACCATCACTCACTCTGGGGCATCCCAGGATGTAAACGAGTCAGTTGGGAGATACATACTGACCAGGCATAACATTAAAACCACTGACAGATGAAGTGAAAGTCCACCTAAACATTCCTGCAGACCAAGTACTCCCCTTCACGGCAATAGTATTCCCAAATGACACTGGCCTCCTTCAGCAGGATAATGTGTCCTGCCAAACTGGCAAAAAATTGTTCAGGAATGGTTTGAGGAACATGAAAAAGTGTTGGCTTGGCCTCCAAATTGCCAAGATCTCAATCCAATCGAGTGTCTGTGGGATGTGCTGGACAAACAAGTCAGCAAACAAGACAGCAATCCCAGTTTATGGGACTGAAAGGATCTCCTGCTAATGCTAGACCAGATAACAAAAAACATTAGGCTGACGGTTTTAATGTTACCGCTGATCGGTGTATTTCCTCCAGTGTGTCCTGGATCTTCCTCTGGGCCTCCATCCAGTGGGATGAATAGCTACCTGGGGAACCAACCAGTGGCCTGTATCACAAAACAGGATTTCTTGCTTAGCTAGATAATTTGTCAGATTTGAGGTACCCCAGTTTATCCAGTTTGGACTTTATCTTTGTTCATTTACATTTAACCTATACTACCTTCTATCCGACAAGTTCTCCGGCTAAGCTGGAAATCCGGTTTTGTAGTACAGGACCAGATGGCTTCCTTATAAGACGCCTGACCCATCTCACGTGGCACATCTTAATCCAAACATCCTAACTTAGCTGCTTCACATATGTGTTGTAGGTCCTGGTTGGATGAGGCCAGAAGCACAACATCATCTGCTAGTAGCAAGGATGCCACGTCTAGCTCATTCTGGTCACCCTTTCAGCCTTGACAATGCCTTGGTATCTTAGCCTGTAAAATCACATTAGTGGTGACACATCCTTGGTAGAGGGTAAGACACACTCTAAATAGCTTCTTTTCTGTGTCAAGGATGCAGGCACAACACTTGCTAGATTCATACAGGGACCTAATAGCATATATTGGTAGCACAGTTGTCCTGTATACCAAAACACCTCCTACAGTAAGTCAGGAAACACAGTCATATACCTTCACCAAGCCCACAAAGTACATGTGGTCTTTAAACATATTCCAATGAAAACCCACACAGCTGCATGAGAATGAAAAGTTTGTCCAGTTTCATAGCCAGGTAGGAATCTGCATTGTCCCTCCTAAACCTGAGATTCAACCACTGGATAGAGTCTCCACTCTCATACCCTAGCATAGGTTCCTCTCTAGTCCTTTGGCATATTCTCAGACAGCCTGAGAGGTTTGATCCTCCTATTTTTAGAGCACACCTTCTGGTATCCCTGTTCAAAACAGGGACCTCAATCACTATTTGCTATTGCAGACGTCCAACATTATCTCCTGGTGAGTGGGCATATCCACCAAGTTGAGGAGTTACTCAAAGTGTTCCTACTCCCTATATCCCCAGAGTTGGTCAGTACTTCTCCATTCTTGTTAAAAACAGCCTGAGCATTGATCCACCTCTCACTGCATGTTGCTCCTCAGACTCTTTGGTAGTATGTTTATAGTCATGTTCTTGTCATTGTTTGCTTAGTCAGTTCACTCACTCAGAGGCAGACATTTTCAAAGCATCACTCAGAGCCAGCATTTTCAAAGGCGGCCGAGGTCTTCTGTTTTACAAGGACATTGCTGGTTACCAGCATGTCAGACTCTGAAATCCAACCCCCAGGTTTTTCTGTCTACCACATTGGTGAGCCTGAATCAACCAGGAAAAAAATACATTGCCCACAGATGTGAATCTCACATCGCATAGTTCTGTTCACCTGACCTGGAGTATCTGCTGATCAAGTGCTACCTGCCTAGAGGGTTCTCAATGGTTTTTTATAACTACCTGTTGGGGATAGAAGGGAAACCTCCACCCCGTGAACCCACAGAGATGAGACACGCGCATTTTTACTTGCAAGGGTAACCTCACCGTTCGTAGTGAGCTACGAAAGTTCAGTTCCCCTGGTCGTTTATTTATACATGGAGATGAACAAGCTTGCACACCACACTCTATACATCATTCTACATCCTCCCTGAGGAGTGAGTAAGATAAGCAAAGGTAAACAATAGCTTGTGAAGGGAGGCACATCCTCTCCTGCAGGAGAGAATGAGCACTTAATGCTTAACAGTATATTTTCTATGGTCACATGACAAGTAAACAAAGAACAGTATATTGCTGATTATACAAAGTGATTATAAATAAAAACGATTTCTCTCTAACACTACCATTTACCTTGCACCAGAATATACCATCATTACACTAAAACTGTATAACATTATCACATCAAATATGCAAATAAGCATCCTGAAAGAAGTTCTTACTGCTGGTGACTTCAGTAGAGATTAAAACATTAAAAAATTCTGGAAAGTACCAACCACACATCTCATCCTCCATTAGGAACACTAATATTATGGATGACTGCTACACTGTGAAAAAAGACATGTACCCTCCCAAATGAAATGCTTTTTGAACTTGCTAATAAACATCTTTTAGTAGAAGTTCATGCAGCACTGCATGAACCCAGTTCCACTCTGTGGATGAGGTGAGGAAGACTTTCAAGTGAGTCAACATCCGCAATCAGCCTGAACGGACAGAGTTTCTTTTCATGTACTGAAAATCTGCAGCAACTACTTAGCAGCATTTTTAATCTCTCTCTGAGAAACTCTGTGGTTCCCAACTGCTTCAAAAACAGCAGCATTTGACCCATTAAAATGAAGTGCTCTAAGTAGTCTTTGCAGGAACACAGTAAGGGCATCATCCTGGACAGTTTAGATCCCCTACAGTTAGCCTACTCCCACAAGAGGTCCACTTAGGATGGCATTATTCATTTCCCTCCATACCATCCTGGACAATAGAAACTCATACTCCAGGTTATTTGCAGCTTATCATTTAACATTGTCATATCCAGACTGACTAACAAGCTCCTGGGCCTGAGGCTTAGAGCCACCCTCTATAACTGGATCCTGGACTTGCTCACTACCAGAACTTAACACATGTATGTCAGCAGGAATTTTCCACAACTGTGATACTCCACTGCACAGCTTGTTTAGTCCCCTGCTATATGACAAATTGCACCAATGTGTGGTTTGGAAGCTGCACTGCCAATGATAGAAAAACCCTGCAGTGCATAGTAAACGCAGCAGGAAAGATCATTGGAGCACCACTCGCTTCTCATATAGACATCTACAACACCCGCCTAACCCGCAATACGTCAGTCAGCATTGTGGGAGACCCCACCCACTCTTCTTACACCCGCCTAACCCGCAAATCAGTCAGCATTGTGGGAGACCCCACCCACCCTTCTTACACCGTGTCTCAATGACTGGCATCAGCCATACTAAGCGTTCACCATCCCATACATAGGCTGCCGTTAGCACCAGCGGAGAGACGGCTGCGGTTGGAGTGGTGCCGTAACTGGGAGGCATGGACTGATGACAAGTGGCGTCGTAGCATGTACAGTGATGGATCTCGATTCTGCAGTACCACAGAAGCCTGACGTGTACGTATGGCAGAGCCGAGGGGAGAGGGCCAATCCTGCCAATGTTGTGGAGAGAAACACCGGCATTACTCCTGGCATCATGGTGTGGGGAGACATATGGTATGACTTCAGGTCATCTCTGGTAGTGATTCAGGGGACCCTGGTGGTACAGCGCTGTCAGTGATTTCCTGAGTCCGCTTGACTTACCCCTCCTGAGACAGCACCCTGGTACAGTCTTTCAACAACACAATGCCTGTCCACACATGGCATGTGTGTCTATGGACTGCCTGCATCATGTTTAGGTCCTCCTGTGACCAGCCAGGTCCTCCGATCTTTCCCCAATCTAACATGTGTGGGATCAGCTCAGACGTCGACTCAGAGCCAGTGCCAATCTGCAGGATTTCGAGGGCCCGTTATAACAGCTGTGGGCTGATTTGCCACAGGAGAGGATACAACAACTGTATGACTCCCTTCCGCATTTTATCACTGCATGTATCCAGGGCCAGGGGGTGCCACACCCTACTGACATGGTATCAGCAGTATGCCCATATCTGTATGCCCATGCCAACTATTGTCTGTTTCATCTGATGCAGTCACATGACCTTCCACCACATGCAGATTCATTTAATTTCCACCACTCTGTCTGAGTGCATAACTTTTTTTTTGTCACTGAGCGTACCTTTCCATCTCCTACATAGGTCAGGCTTCTACCCTGCCAGAGAGGTAACATTACTAAATCAAATGACTAATTCCTAAAATCAGTGTCCATTTCCAAGGTCTCATCCATTTTGGGTCCTTTCTACAAGATGGCTCAAGATGGGTTATAATAACCCTATTCCAGGCAGGGTACCTCTCATAAGGGCCTTGTTCATAGTTTGCATGGCTTCTCCCCAGTAAATGTAATTGTTAATGATAATGCTAATAACAATGAGATATATATATATATATATATCATGCATGCCATATACATACGCACACACACACAAGCATATACCTATACATACATACGTACATATAATAAATGAAATATTATACAATAATATTATATTACACACTCTGAAGAAAACCTCCCACTGCCCACTGCAATCTAATTAAGTAAGCAAATGTATTATAGATATTGTAGATTTCTCTTTGCTCTTCTGAAAACTGTTAAACCAAACGTCTCACCAGGTTGGTGTTGTAGTGGGTTTGACAGTGGATTTGTGAGTCCAGCTTTGTCCCTTGTCACTTTCCCTTGAAGCCAGATGCAATGCAGGAAAAAAGGAGTCCACTGTCAGTGCCAGCATCTTTACAATACTATACAATATTATTATATTGTATACTTAAGACAATAATGTTATAAACTATTATAAAGCTAATTGTTAATATGGAAAAATAATGTACAATTGGACAACTGAAAATTGAGTTTAGACAATATTATTGTCTATAACCATATATATATTCTGGATGAGTGATTGTATGGATGAGATACAATTGTTACTTTTGCAGTTTTGAAATCAAATGGTAGGAGACAAAAATGCATGGGTTCGATAATGACAGGGATAGTGGGAAAAGAGATAACAAGGAACCATTTGTTTAGTTCCTAAAATGTACACACCATAGCCTCACAATACAAAAGAGGAGTAGAAATCTCTTCTAGTAATGTCAAGGGAATATATTAAAAGACTGATCTAATTCTCTGTTCTTAGATATCTAGTGTGCAGATATCAAATTCAATTCTCTCTGTAAATTAAGTAATTTTTTATTAACATAGCACTCCTCAGCAACACCCGTGATGGTATCAAAAATGTTCTGAATTATTTTTTACTAATATATTGGGAAAGTGGTTCTTGTGATTACCATTGTAGTTTCACATGCCCACAATTGTGGGTTCAATTCCTTCACTGTGTTTGTGGGTTTGTTCATGTGTTCAACCCAAAAATATACAGTTAGATTTACTAGGAGGGTTTAGGTTTATAATGCTCTGAAAAGGATAGCATCATTCACCTGGTGTACATTGTGCAAACCTGTCTTCTTTTAAAGATGGCTCAAGCGGTAGCATTGTTGCCTCCCACCTCCAGGATTGGAGAGGTAATTTTTGTACTTTTCCTCTTTGTTCCTATTTGTTTACATAAGTTTCATTTTCCATATGGGTTTCATCATGTAATTCAAAGGCAATCAAGTAGGTAAATGTGTCTCTCTCTAAATTGCCCACGGTGTGTTTACGCTAAATTGGGCTGACACCTGGCTCAAAATTTCCCAGCCTGCTGTTTTATGCCCCCTCTCATTCTTCTTTGGAAATGTAATTGAATGATTGATGGGGTTCCTGATTCTCTGTCTGCTTGTTCCTAGGTTTCTGGAGTTTCCTGGTTCCTGTCTTCTGAGCACCTCAGTGTTTGGGTCCTGCTTCTGCTTACTCTGTTCTGGAAGTGCTAGCTGAGTCACCAGCACTAATTCTCATTGGTTACCTGCTTTCTGCGGTTCCTTTTCTAACAGTCTTGAGGATGATATGATGTATAAGCTGGCAGCTGGATGGAACCCCTGCTTTGTGGTATTACCCGTTTGGTCTGGATTGCTGATTCCCTGAGTCCTTCATAACACCAATAAGCATAATGTTAGTATTTTATTACTGAGTAGTAACTGTAATAGCTCTGATTAGAGGAAGTTTGAGTTTGAATCATAATGTTCAAAGTAGAAACAGATGGAAAATGACACTAAATATAATCCCATGAAGCCAGGAAACTGGAGGCTGATGGGTGGGTGGGAAAGATTCTCATACTTGTGGTTGCCTGAATGAACTACAGAATGATTGTGGATAATGATGTAATGTATTCAGAATCTTCCTACACTGAAGGTGGAAAATCTTTGCTGGGATACAAGACCAGCGTTACACAGAGCAAGCTCCTTGTGACCTTACTCTGAACCAGAAGTCAAATACTCAAAGTCTTATTTAGGCTGAACAAAGAAACTTATGGAAATCAGCTTTGAATACATTGATTATAGGTATGGTTAATTGCATTACAATCTCTTACAGGAAGTGAGGACATTAGGAACAACCATCCCTGTGGCAGATAGCTAGTGACCTGGATTCTGGATTCTCAATATTAAGCATTTAATCTGAACTGATAAGTGTCGGATATAATGTCCATATGTACAGTAGTCATATGTTTATCTATACTCAGGGTGGGACTCCACCAGCAAGAGAAGCAGGATTGTTATTGTACAAATTCTACATTGGTATAAAGTGGTATGGTGGTAATCCTAACAGTTTAATTTTCCATAATTTTGGGTCTTGGACACCACCACAATGGATTTGAAATGAAACAAACAATCAAGATGTGATTTAAGTGTAAACTTTCAGCTTTAATTCAAGAGGCTTACGAAATGAACAGACTGAAGGGATCCAATCGCAGGGGGAATTGATTTTTAATTTGGAGGCTCAAATTGTATTCACAAACAGGTAGAGAAACAAAACAAGTTGAAAGGGAAACTTAGATACAGGTCGATGCCAAATCCAAGAAAACATAAAGGCAACAAACGCAAGTTCAAGAAGTGAAAAACACAGGTCATGCACAGAGACTGATGAACCATGCGAACCGCCCAATACAATGCAATCATACTAATTTGCACTGGCCTAGGTGAGTACTAGGCTTAAATCAAGTAACATCAGTAATTACTGGGAATGCATTGGAGACATGGTAGTTCAGGTGAGTTTGAGCATAGTCGGGTAGCTCCAATGCAGGCGTGACAATTACACAAAAGTATGGTGCGAGTCATTTGGGAATTTCCAGGTATTTTTGTACAGTCCCCAGGGTAAGTGTACAAAGTAGTCGAACAAAGTAACATAATCATTAATATAATTATATTTTTGAATAATTGGTTGAAAATCTTTTGCAGACAGGAAACGCTGGTTGGTTTTCCTCTTCAATTTATGGGTATTGAATTTTGCTTGATATAAAATGTAATATGGAATTGAATGGAATTTCCAGTGGACACCATGCACAGATGAAGCTGTCCAGTGATTGTTTCACTTGAGATTCAGCCAACGATTCTCAGTTAAAATCTGATGAAGGCTAATTCACAAAGATCGACAAGATTTCACAAAGGAATTGATTTATCATTGTAAAATACAAACACTTTAGCCATGGAGAAGGTATAGCACAATCTTGTCTTAATGAGCTAATTATGAGACTGTAATAATTCCCTTGCAATAATAATATCAGTCTGGTTAGCTTCTAATTAAACAATATTACAAATTAATTTCAGCATCAAGTACTAACTAATTTTTAATATTAGCAAAAGTTTATATGAGTTTACATACCTTACAGATATATTACCTGTGATTTTTCATTAATGTACCACCCCAGTGAGTAAAACTATTCTGTTAATTACTTATATTTTCATTCTTTTCCAGCCATACAGTTTCTTGAAATTCAAATGTACTTTGATGTTCATATTTGTAGGATACTTTGGTCAAAAACGTTTTAAACAGCCTACGACTGTTTTCCTATAAGCCAAGATTTAATGAGGAATTGGATGAAACATGAATACATATTTACATATATTTTTATCTGGTAATTATACACTTGGTTGGATCCATCCACTTTCACATATTTGTGTAGGGCTACAGTGAGTCTTAAATCTATTGCACTGAGCACAGAGCATGAGTTTTTAAATATTTTTTAAATTTTAGAAGCAAAAATGCCTCTGAAAAATATGTCATTGGATTGTAAGAGGGAATTGTAGTAACCATCGCATGTGGGAGAATATGCAAACTCCATGTGTACAGAACTAGACTAGAACACAAATCTAAATCCCTAAGGGTATTGTCACGCCCACAGGGGCAGGACCCAGCAGATGTGATGTGTTACGTCTTCACCAGTCAAATTTACACTCATTTTTCCACATTATCAGAATAAATACATCAGGATCAATTTAAATGCTGTATTTTTTTTTGTGGGGG
>JAODUD010000040.1:24074135-24092056 GCA_026784285.1 Stomatorhinus walkeri | reverse complement strand
CTTACATGCGAAGAGGCGGCTTTAAAAGGATTCACTCCCTGACGCCAGGTGTTGTTGATTTTCATTTGACATATTGAACCTTTTTCTCTGTCTCCTTTGCAGCCCTAGCCCTGTCCTCCCGTATTGGTCCCGTTCCTCCCCACTTCCTTGGATCCCACCCATGTCCGCCTACCCTGTATCTGGTGAACCCCCTCGGCTTGACTTCCTCGACTTCTCTGACCTCTTGCTTCATATCCTGTTTACGTCTTCAGATTACTCCTTCCAACTCTGTTTGCCTGTCTCGGAATAAAGTCCCTTTCCAACAAAAGTCCCCGATCTTCTGTGTGCTCTGTCCTGTGACAGTATGAGATAACAGCAAGTGGGTAATTATGAGCAAATGATATATACAATATGTCCATATTTTAACTTAGCACCAGGACACCCTAGGCCACAGTTCAATGATAAACTTTATAGTCGTGTCGTCAGACTTGCGGCCGCATGTCTTGCGCACTCATGTGAAGAGAGGGGTGGAGCTGGCAACTGATCACTACCTGGTGGTGGGTTGGCTCCGCTGGTGGGGGAGGAAGCCATTCAGGCCTCGCAGGCCCAAATGCATAGTGAGGGTCTGCTGGGAATGTCTGGCAGAATCCCCTGTCAGGAGGAGTTTCTACCTCCGGCAGAACTTCTCCCATGTCCTGGGGGAGGTGAGGGATATTGAGTCCGAATGGACCATGTTCTGCGCCTCTATTGTGGAGGCGAGTGACCGGAGCAGTGGCCGTAAGGTGGTCGGTGCCTGTCGCAGTGACAATCCCAGAACCTGCTGGTGGATACCGGAGATGAGGGAAGACGTCAAGCTGAAGGAGTCCTATCAGGCCTTTTTAGCCTGTGGGACTCCCGAGGCAGCTGACAGCTACCGGCAGGCCAAGCAGGATGCGGCTTCGACAAGCACTGAGGCAAAAACTCGGGTGTAGGAGGAGTTTGGGGAGGCTATGGAAAACTACTTCCGGACGGCTTTGAGGAGATTCTAGTCCACCATCTGGTGGCTCAGGGCGGGAAAGCGATGCAACATCAACACTGTTTATGACCTCAACTCGAGACATTTTGGGTCGGTGGAGGGAGTACTTCGAAGACCTCCTCAATCCCACTGACACACCTTCCATCGTGGAAGCATAGTATGGATGCTGTGGGGCTGTACTGGTTGACACACATCTGCAACATCGAGTGGACATAGGGGGCAGTGCCCCTGTATTGGCAGACCGGGCTGGTGGACCCCCTCTTCAAGAAGAGGGACCAGAGGATGTGTTCCGACTATAGGGGGATCACACTCCGCAGCCTCCCTGGTAAGGTCTATTCAGGGGTTCTGGAGAGGAGGGTCTGCTGAATTGCCAAACCTCGGATTCAGGAGGAGCAGTGTGGTTTTTGCCCTGGCCGTGGAACAGTGGACCAGCTCTATATTCTCAACAGGGTCCTGAAGGGTGCATGGGAGTTTATCCAACCAGTCTACATGTGTTTTGTGGACTTGGAGAAGACATTCAACCGTGTCCCTCCGGGAGTCCCATGTGGGGTGTTCTGGGATTATGGGGTGCCTGGTTTCCTTTTAAGGGCTGTTCAGTCCCTTTATGACCAGTGCCAGAGCCTTCTCTGCATGGGCAGCAATAAGTCGGCCTCATTTCTGGTGAGGGTTGGACTCCATCAGTGCTGCCCTTTGTTACTGATTCTGTTCATAGTTTTTATGGACAGAATTTCTAGGCACAGCCAGGGCATTGAGGGTGGTTGGATTAGTGACCTCAGGATTAGGTCTCTGCTTTTTTCAGATGATGTGGTTCTGTTGCCTTCATCGGACCATCACGTTTGGTTCATGCTGGGACAGTTTGCAGCTGAGTGTGAAGTGGCTGGGATGAGAATCAGCACCTCCAAATCCAACACCATAGTCCTCAGCCGGTAAAGGGTTGAATGCTTTCTCCAGGTCGGGGATGGGGTCCTTCCCCAAGTGGAACAGTTTAAGTATCTTGCTGTCTTGTTCACGAGTGAGGGAACGATGGAACAGGAGATCTACAGGTGGATTAGAGCGACATCAGCTGCGATGTCAGTGCTACATCAGTCTGTCATGGTGAAGAAAGAGCTGAGCCAAAAGGCAATCTACGTTCATATCCTCACCTATGGTCACGAGCTGTGGGTTGTGACTGAAAGAATTAGATTGCTACTCTTCTGCAGTGAGAGGAGCCAGATGAGGTGGCTCGGGCATCTGATTAGGATGCCTCCTGGACGCCTCCCTGGTGAGGTGTTCCGGACATGTCCTATTGGGAAGAGGCCCCAGGGAAGACCCAGGACACGCTATGTCTCTCGGTTAGCCTAGGAACGCCTCGGGATTCCCCCAGAGGAGCTGGATGAAGTGGCCAGGGAGAGGGAGGTCTGGGTTTCCCTGCTGAGACTACTGCCCTCACGACCTGACCTCGGATCAAATGGGAGATAATGGATGGCTGAATGAGTATGTACAATAGAGTAGTTACTATACAACGAGGGAAATGAGTAATGGTAAATTTATGTACAGAGCAACCAGGGATGTGGATAACTAACCTGACCCAACCTGACAAAGAACCCAAAGTGAGCTATATACAAGTGTTATTTAGTTATTTGTTTTTAGTTATTTATAGTTATTCTTTCTCTGAAACAGTGAAAACCAAACTACACAAGTAATGCTTTGTCTCTCACAAAGTCTCTCTCTCTGTCTATCTCTCACCCGGGTCTTCTTCTGGTTCTTCTTATGGTAAGCGGGGCGGTAGTAACGAGTGGCCAATCATCTTTGGGGAAAGGAACCAATCAAGTCAAAGGGCTGGTCTAAAAGAAAGGAAGGAGTGAAAGAGAGGGAGAGAAAAAAATCATTATGTGCGTAACACTACCCTTGTGTAATGCCCTTCAGCTGCCTCTTGTTTTGCTCTCGTTAGTCTTTATATAAAGCTGCCTCCCAGTTCTCTGTTCCCCAGTGCTAACATTGATATTGTTGTAGCTGATAGTCTCATTGTTAGTCTTGAAATTTGAAAATTGTGCACAATGTTTAGAGTTGTACAGATACAGGCCAGGAGCTTCAGTTAATGTTCACATATTAGAATGAGGAAGAAGGGTGACTTAAATGACTTTGAACATGGTATGGCTGTTGGTGCCAGACAGGCTGCTATAACTGTTTCAGAAACTGCTGATCTACTGGGAAAGATTTAACAGGTGGTTGGGGTGCAGATAATCTCGATTTAATGCAGTCAATGTTGCTAAAAGAATGTGTACTGATTGTAATGACCTGAACTGAACTTGTTAATGATTGCAGCGATGTTTACAATACATGTGATCCTCAGACACGTCTTCTTTTTGGGCTCCTGTCCGAGAGGTTTTTCAAAAATTGGAAATTTGTCTGGATTTAGCACTGCAACCCGTATGACATAGTGTAGCAAAATACATTGGAGTAGCAAGTGAAAGAAAGGGTACCAAAGTTCAATGTATGGAAGCCATTCAGTATTATCACACAGCATTTGCAAGGCTCGTACACACATTTACTTTAAAAATAAAACATTATGCACATCCCTATGTCATGCTGCAGACTAGTGACATCAACCTCCATAAATAATTGGCACTTTGACACTTTATTTTGTTTTCATTTTTGTTTTCACTTGAAAAGTGGAGACCTCTGTACTTTTTAAGAGGTGAAAATAAAATTTTAAGAGAAATATTCACCTGAAAAAAAGCAAGAAAGAAAATCAGCAGTTAAAAAGGTCTCCGGGCAAAGTGTATTCCAGTTCAAATCTATTATTAACAGTGTCTGCTGTGTGTATGAGAGAGTGCTAGAGGATTCAATATGACAGAGGATGAGGCATGACAGAGGATGCGTGACTCATGGATGTCAAGGATCGGGTTGTGGAAAAAAGCGAGGATGTCGTAGCGGGTCAGTAAGACGCAAGCAGTTTATTTAAAAAGATATAATCCAAGGCAAAAGCAGAAACGGGATTCCAGGCTGGTGGTCGGTAGACAGGTGGGGTCGGGCGATCTTCATCGGAGTCCAGTGGGCAAGGTAGGCTCAGATCCAGGGACAGGTGGGTGGTTGGGTGATCGTCATCGGTACTTTGAGGGCAAGGTTAGAATCATAGTCAGGAAACACAGGTCACTGTCAGGATACAGGCAGACAGGGGTCTAGAAAGGTGGAGGAGATATGGGGAATGCTTGAACTTGCAGTATTCTTCCTTGTCCATGACAATGGACACCACAAGCTTACTTCACTGAAAGCATTTCGAAATCATGTTATGTGCCTGTGATCATGCAGCACGGGAGGGTACGCAGTCAGCATATCATTCGGTAAGTCAAAATAATCATTAGTGTCCGTAAAAAAACAGCTTCTGCAGCCGAGGATTAGACTGTCAAGGTCCCCGTCTTCAGCTACTGCCTAACTCACACTACACCCAACCCCTTTGGCCCCTCCTACAGCTGGTGAGCCTACTGGAGGGGGGATCCACGTTCCTTCTTCCGGCTGTGCCTGGCCAGGCCCCATGAGTGCAGGCCTGGCTGCCAAGTGCTTGCCGTTGAGCCCCACCCCATGCCTGGCTCCTGAGGGGGCCCTCGGTGACGCGCATCCGGGCGAGGGAAAACATGTATCTATGTTGTTTGTCACCATAAGAGGTCTAATGAGCTGGTTACTCACCCAGGACCTGTTTGCCTTGAGTGACCCCACTAGGAGCATAAAGCCCTGGGCAACTTATCTCCTGGGATCCTCACATTATTCCAACCCAAGATATTGTTGTTCTCATGCGACTTAATGAGCGGTACTTTGTCCTCCATACAGCACTGATTCGATCCTCCTGTTGTGCTCCCATCTCATCCCCACTTCCCCGGATCCCGACTGCGTGTTTCCCTCTGTCGTGTGTCACCCTCCTTGGATTGACTTCCCCGGCTTTCCAGACCTTACGCTTTGTGACCCTGAATCTGCTTCAGCCTGTCCCTTCGGTTACAGGTTGCCTGTGGTTGAATAAACTTTCCTGGCTTCCAAACCCCACGCCTTCCAGGGTGTTCTGTTCTGCTACATGAACCACTAACTGCAGTAACTTGCATAATTGAAATTAATTACATGTATAATTTATGGATGGGAGGACATTTTTTTTAAAGTTGAACAAATACAAAAACGCATTTTTGTATTATATGAATATCTCAAAAACTACATGGTAGACTAGGTTTGATATGTGGTTCTCAAACTTGTTTTCTACACGTGTTCCCAATTTGATATGACTTCATGGATCCTAACAGGTTTTATCGAAGAAAGAATAAATGACGCACCGTGGAGCACCTGTGCGTCATATCTCTCCAAAATCTACTCAAAATGGGTATGATGTGACTGACAGTATTTCAGGGGGATAAGCTTGTTTAAATACTTTAGCACTTATGGCTCATGTTATATTGCATGGGGCAGATCAAATAAAGGACTCGGACAAGAAGGTTAAACTTGAACTGGAGCTTTACTGTGCCGTGTTTCCTGTTAGCAGTACACGTAAGCAACATAACACTTACGAGCCGGTAGGGGCAATATTCACTCAGTCATCACCATTACTTAATAACACAACAGCTCATAACAAAAAATTTCTTATGCATCAACCAAGAGATATCACCAATGCCACTTCAATAAGGAAACCAAAGTCTAAAATCACATTTTTGGTGTCATGACCCATGGGAACATAGTTAACCTGTTTTCCAGCAGAACCTAAGGTATTACAAGATCTCTGCAGCTAGGTTTTCAGTTGTTTTGCATGCGGATTAGTAAAGAATGAGCTTATGGTAATATCTATAGACTTATGGTAATATCCATCCATTTATCCAGTACAGGGTCACTTGGGAGAATCCTAAAGCACATTCCAGGCAGCAAAAGACAGAATGTTGGGGAACACACTCGAAGCACATCTTAGAGACACTCAAATTAGGCCTTGGTGACGTAGGGACTATTCATATAAAACCACACTAAATACCATTGTATGCTTACACAGTGCAGAGCATGGAGAAGAGCAAGAGGTGTGAGAGGTCTAGCCTGTGGCCTATGTATCCATGAAAGGGCAATCCTTCCAAAGTGGCCCAGGGGTCACCAGCAAACTGATCCGGTGTCCCTGCAACACTCAAGTGGGCCATTTAGGCTGATGGTGAGGCTGATGATTGTTTATGCTGTCCATATTTACTTGTCTTATATTTACTTGAGACACCTCTCTAAGATTGTTAATTGTAAACATCTCTGCTCTCAGTAGCTAGGATCAACTGACTGTTATATTTATTTTTAAATTGTTTTTGCCATACCTTTATACATTTGTATGCATGTCTATTTATTTTTATTGCAGAGGTGTGAATGCATACAAAGACTACAGAAAATCTGCTAATAAACCCAGGGAACATTAAAAGGAAATGAAGAATCCTTGAGGTACATACAAGGTACCCAGAAGCCACCATAGACTTCCCAGTTTATCGAACAATCAGTCACTTGTACTCATTTCCACCTTAGTCATCTCCCTGGAGGCCAGTGTGCCCTCTTCTACCCTTCTAAGCCAACACCTGTCAAGGAAAGGAAATGGAACTAGGCCCTTGGGTAGTCAGGGCCATGGGCCAAAAGCAGCTTAAATCAATTCTGTTTGATTAGGTGCCATAGTATATACTTTATCATTATAATTCCATTACAGCTAGGAAGGATTTTAGTTAATAGAACAGCAGGCAAACTGTTACACTGCACAACATAATATACTGTCTAGGTGCAACATATGATTGTAATGTTAGCCTTATAATGAAATATTAAATACCATATTGTTTCCCAACAGCTAAATACTTTAAATATTTTATAAATATCTGTAATTAGTGAAAATGTTTGCCATAGAAAAAAATAATTAGAAGTTATGAATAAGAAAAGAGCACCCTTAAAGCAACTAAATAATCATAAAATGACAAATGTTGGTTTCTAATAACAGGTTTAATTGAAGTGTTTCATTGCTTTCAGCTCACTAAAATGGCTTATTTGATATATTAAGATTTTTAATGCCAGATAAAGAACCTAACAAAATATTATCAATACAATTAAAGAATGTATATAATACTTGCACTATCATGCACTGGTTTTGCTTCTTGTCAACTGGGTTGGGGAATCTAGAAGGGAAATGAGATAATGGCTAGCTCCAAATATCAAGATAGTTTGTCAGAAAGCTGAAGATGAAGCGGACTTTCACCTACCAACATTATAATAACTTAACTCACCCTTTCAGTCTAGAGGACAGTCATGTCATCATCTGTATTGGTAATTTATATTAATTCTTTGTTTATTATTGACAATGGCAATGATCTTCAGTAATTTCAATGTCTGTTAGTTTGACAATTAGATAATCATGTTTCGGCAATGAATAGTCAATTAATAATTGTATTTTTGAAGTAGAAATGCTGAAAGGGTTTAAAGAACCTATGCTTTAGACTGAAGGTGAAGTCCTTCGGATATCAACTTAAGATTCCTTCATATAATTTTTTCTATAATTGAATACTTAATCTAAGCTCTCCAGAAAACTCTATGTTCCACAATCTCACCATGCTTATCAGTGGATTTTCTTATCTTGGGGATCCCTTGAGCAGATCATGTAAAACTGATTCAGCTTCTGAGGATGTTCCTGTCTTACATAAACAGAAGTAAATATATGATTTGACAGAAAGCTGTTTGTGAAGCACAGCTGTTTTCTACTCTCCATTACAGTTGTGTAAAATCTGAAAAAAAAAGTGAGCATAAAATGAGAAGGCAACCAGTTTTGTAAATATTTTCCAGGCTGACAAAATAACTTTTTCTTGTGGGCGTTGATTATCATTCTAAACAAAGATTAATTCAGCTGAAAGCTCGAATGCGATCATTAACTTTACAGACACAATGGTCGTACGCCTGATATCTAATGGTGATGACACAGCAAAGAGTTGGTTAGAGTAACAACTTCTCTCTCAATGTCAACAAGACCAAGGAACTGAGGGGTGAACTGCAAAGCGGGTTTACTGACTTGACGTGGTTTTTGTGGCTTTCTTCTGAGTTTTGCGATTACAAATCTCAGTTCGCTTTTAAATGTGACGCATTGCTATAATAATTTATGCTGCATGCCCAACCTGCTCCGAGTAGATTTAAGTGCAGGCTTTCAGCATAAAACAAGCCTCGCCCTTTCAACAAAAGTACACGGAGGCCTGCTATCTACAGGACCTACATCCTAGTCATGGATTAGACTTGTATGTCCAATGCCTCCCACAGATGTTCGATATGTACCTGACCATCCACATCTTGCTACAGAAAGCGGGATTCGTAACACCCGCCGACCTTCTTTCATTGCTCCAAGATCTAGTTCTGACACTTTCTAGCCTATTGTAGGCACTTTTGACAGGGGACAGGGATGAACATGGGCATTCATATGCTGAAATTTGGAATTCAACCTTCTAAATTCAAATAACTGAAGTATAAAGATGCACATTATGAACTATATATTTCAGGACAGAATTTTGGAAGCCAAATATTTTTTCATTGAATGATTTTACCAATGAAATTACAATTGAAATATTTCCATTTGAAATATTCAATGCTTAAATGTCTCATTAAATTACAACCCCCCCAAAAATCAAGCATTATTAAATGCAACGTGTTTTTGTTTGATCTGTGCAATTCAACATGTTTTTTGAATCAAAGACTACTGTCATTAATTTATTTCTATACGTTGACATGCCTGCAGTTGTGAAGTCCCTTACACAACAGGGCTTGATGCTCTGTGTACTGTGACATATCTCTCCCACCATCCTCATCAGAGTCATCAACCATTTACGCCACAGTAGCCCTTCTTTTAGTTTGTACCACACCTCTGTTCACATCCCACATCGATGAATCCTGGCCGCTCAACATCGTGTTGGTAATTTTCTCTCCTCAGACCACTCTTGGTAGGTACTCAGCATGGTTGACTGTGAGAATTCCACAAGCTTTGCTGTCTTGGAGATGCTCTTATCCAATCGTCTGGCCATAATGATTTGGCCCTTGGCGAAGTCCCTCAGATGTCTACCCCTGCCCATTTCTTCTGCAATCAACATGTCAATTACGAGCACCAAATGTCAGCTTACCATCTAATCTAACCCAGACCCTGAAGTGCACCGTTTTTTTCTAAATATTTTTCCGAATATCAACATTATTCGCTTCGTGTCCGGGGTGGTCATAATATTATGGATCATTGCTGTAATCTATGTGAGCGAAAAATGCATGGCAAGTAGGTTTTCTTTCAGGTATCCATAGGAAAGTATTTCGCATTAGTCTGCTAAAATAAGGTCCTCATTTAGATTTTCCACAGGGACTGGTTTTATAGTGAGGGTCAGACTGGAAAGAAACTGAGGAGAGAAAAATAAGTAACATTAGGGTCCAAAATATCAATGGCACTTCCTTACCTTGCAGATGTCAATAAAGCAGAATTAGTTACGGTTTGTTTTCGTCTCCTAAGTTGGGTATTGCATTTTGAATTTTCCAGTCAATTTTGAATTTTCCAGTCAGAGTCAAACTTTAACCATGAAAGTGGTTAGAAATACAATGTCAATTAGTTTGAATCTGATTCATCCACTGATATATGAACAAACTGTGATGATCAATAAAAGCTTGTTAGGGTTATTGACATGATTTACAGGATAAGGTATTATTCCAGCCTATTTCAGGGAGCTGAGGCTTTTCCACCTGAGCAACTTATCCTGAATCTGCAGTATCAAGGTATGCAGCTTATGTTTGTTTGGGAGGAGTGAATACACTGATATACAGCTTCCTCCAATGTGGGTATCATGGTTACTTATTCAGCACTTATGCAGAGATAAAACAAGTCTGCAATGATTCAGCAGTTCGAGCAGACTACTCAAACAAAAATATGCAGGATAAAAGCAGCTTTTTCATTATATTTAGAAAATTCTGCAATGCAATTTAATACATTGCTACTCTCATCTGCTACTAAAAATTTTAATGCTGAAACAAACTCTGAAAATTGCTTATAACTTTATGAGTGACAAGCTATCTAAAATTCCATTATGTTTTGGAACTCAGTTGACATCTTAAGCAGGGAGATTTTAATGAAGGTTTGTCAGCCTTGAGTACTACAAAAATTCCTTACCTAGGTTTACTTGAGTTTACTTGAGTTTTAAATAACCATATGTCATTTATCCTGAGTTTTACTTTGGTTGAAAAGAAGGAGAAAGTGAAAATGTGAGGGACAATGATCTGTGGCTGACGTCACACCCTAGGGGCGGGATCCGACAGAGGTCGGGAACCTCCCCAACAATTAGATCACGAATAAAGGTGCTGCAGTCGGCACAGGCTGGTGCGAAGTATTGCGCTTTCTATGGAAGCCCTTACCGAGCACTCTTTTGTCTTTAGTGTTCCCTCGCTCCCGCGCCCGTTCCGTCTGCCTCGTGTACTTGCCCTGATCTCTCCCTTTGCCTCCCTAGCCCAGATCCCGGTCCTGACCCGCTTGCCTCGCCTGACCCCGTTGTGTCCGTCGCCCCCCTCCTCTCGTGCCCCTGTCCTGTGCTCTACCCTCGGACGGACCACCTGGTATACGACCCGTCTGGAAGATCAACCTCTCTGCCTGCCTGCCCCCTGCAAGATATCCGCCTCGACTCTCCTTCCCGGAGCGAGACCCCCTCATGACTCCCTGTTACCTCCCAGCTCTCCTCTCCGTCCTGACCTACTCTCACCCCTGCTTGCCCCGTACAATAAAGCCCGATCCACAACTCGCATACCTGGGTCCTCGCCTGCTTGTATGCCTGACAGCTGACACATACAGTATGACAGTACGAAAAGAGTCATTTAAACGTCTCATACAGATAGTTTGTCAGAATGTTTACATTGTTGTCTATTTCCAATGTGTAGTTGTGAAGGTTGTGTGAATTTTAGTTTCCAGTAGTACAGTGCAGCAGTGGAAAGTGTTAACATAGATAAGCTTGGCTGGGTTTTTGATTTTTGTTTGCTTTTTTAACTTTGAATGATATTCTCCTAGGTTCAATTCAAAGTAAAAATGAAGCAGTTTAACACTGGATTCAATAGGCATCTGCATCTGAAATGTTAAATGTGACATTTTTCATTATAAAGTCAATTTGTTGTGACCCTGCATAGGACAAATCAGTATAGAAACTGCACAGATGGATGAAAGTAAATTTGAGTAATATACAAAATAACAATACTACAATCACTTCTAATATTTTATACATATCAACCTTCACAAAAATGCCAAGTCTAATCTGGGTTAATGGTGTATGTTGTACATTTTTAGGTATGTATACTGTCACAGGTTGACAAAACTCTGAGCATGACACTTCATATGTAGTGAAAAAAACCCTCAATGTTTATTTCTATTACATACTGCACAGACGTCTAAGAAAATGAGGGCCTGTGGTACTCTGGTGGCCAGATGGCACGAGAGGCACTGGATAGTGACCACTAGCAGTTTTCCAAGTGACACGTGCAATGGAAAGAATACTAGGGGTGAATATTTCCTACCAGATCACACTTCCTAGTTGTGGAGAGTGTTTGAACTTTCCTGAAGGTTGGCTGTTTGTCTGGTACTTAACATTCCTTGCATGGCGTTGTCTGTAATTAAGGGGAGCTGTCCTGGGGCTGGGTTCTAAACCCCAGCAGAGATATGACCACACTACAATATGTGGAACATACAGTATAATGGTTCTGCCAAAAAGATGTAATTACCTGATTTGTCAGTAACAACAGTGAGATGAGATAATAGAATTCATTACTGTTGATACCATTACACAATTACAAAAACAGTGGAAAGTAACAGAAGTATTCAGTGTTAAACATGTTTTCAAATTTGTTATGCTGTAGGTCTACATCTGTTCATGTGAAAGGATATGATTGGATTTAACCTTATCTATGATTTAATTAATATTTATATATATTTTTTTGTATTTATTCAGAAAATATTTGTCAAACAAATATTCCAAAAATAAAAAATTCCTAAAATATAATTTGGGATAATGTTTTTAGTTGGCAGAAACAAACCATATTTTCCTACATTTAAATTAGACTATTAAAAACTTGCTAAGAATATTTAGGTGCCGTTCAGTATTACATAAGACTGCTTATATTAAGCAGACTTTTAAAAAGACACTGCAGCACAAAGAGCATAAAAGTCAAAGTTCTTGGAAAGAGAAGACCACTAATCGTATCATTTTAGTGTCCGCATTCTCCGTGGAAACAATGGCCTCAATACCAGATTGTCCTCGTTTACCCTTCTAAATTCTGTTTCACTTCCCCGACACAGAGGCTGGCAGAATTAGAGGACTTTGGCTTAGGCTGAGGGCCAACTACCTGTACCTTCACATGCCCTGCCACAGGTTCTAATATGGTATGCTGTAAAATCTGCACATTACACAAGGCTCAAGTGTCATGAAAAGGACAGAGCAGACAACAAAATGTTACATATATCTGCACAAGACTTAAAAATAGTTACAGAAAGAAAAGGTGAATCATTTCAGTTTTAAAGACTGATCTCATGACACAGCGTTTAAAGAATTACTATATAAATTTCTGTAGTCTAAAAATGCCACAGCCTTCAGATCAGTACCCAAATGAATAGGAAATTATGCTAAATATAATGACATTACTGCTTTTTATTCATATGTTTGTTTTTGAGTGATACTGTTAACTGTTTCAGAATATGAACAAACTGTATTTACATAATATCCATCTATTATCTGAAACCACTTATCCTGTTCAGGGTAACAGGGGGTCCAGAGCCTATGGGCACATGGCAGGGAACAACCCAGGATGGGGCACCGCAGGGCACACTAACACACCAGTCACATTTGTGGGCAATTTGGTAACCCCAACTAGCTTCAACATGTTTTTGGACCATGGCGGGCGGGGGGGGGTTAAGTACTCAGAGGAAACCCTACAAGATCACGGGGAGAACATACAAACGACCACACATGGAACCCAAGTTTCTGAGGTGTGAGGCAAAATTATTACGCACTGCCCCACCCCACTTACATACTAAAATAAGTAAAATAACTATAGACAATGGAATGCTATAAATCTAAGCCAGAAGACTACAGAAGGAACTGTGTGAAGTTTTCTACTGATCTGCAAACAAAATGACACCTAACTAGAAGTTCAGATACAAAAAAAAATGCACAGCACAGTCACCAAATTGATTTACTGTTTTTTGTTTAGGGGTGATAGAGGCTGCACAGAAACTAATCCTCGATCTTCTTGATGACAATGAAGGCCAATGGCTGCTGGCCAGGTCCTGTCCCAGCCCAGATCTATATGACTGCAGTTGCAAGGGTAGGAGCTCTTTGCAAATGGCATGTAAATAATGTAAGGCTTCAGGGTATTTGTGTATTCCTCTTACATGTTCTTTATATTCCTTATAAAGGAAATGAACAAAAATGAAAAGCTGAAATGAACATACTGGAAACCGTAGGGTTTTCCTATTTGTTACAGCAGCAGACAATTCTCAGGGTGTTCACTGGACAGCTTAGGTTGGAACAACTTAATTTCTTTAGAAGATTCACTATCCTTCAAAGACGTCTCAGAGAATCAAGTCTGTTCAGCTCCTGCTTGTATTCTGGTTCTTGCTCTTCGTGAAGTCATTGACTTCACCTGTATCATGCTGAATTCCCAATGTAAGCTCCTCACTTTCTGTTCATTTTGTTCAGTCTGTTCATTTTAAAGCCATGTTTATTTGGCACAAGTTGATGTTTGAGCTCTCGTACTTCACCATTTTAGTATCATTGTATACTCTTTGGTCTCAGGTTTCAAGGAGTGTTTCCTTTGAACATTTTTTGAATAAAGAATAGCAGTTTGGTTATACCTTACTGAGGTTTTTGTCTTAACTTTTTGTAACGATTAATGTGTCTGTGGAAAATCTCTGTGTATGTATGTCTGCTTCAAAATGATTATGGAAAAAAAAAATTAAATACTATGTCAATGGTAAATTTTGTATTTTGATCAAATCATTTATCACTTTGCCACGGTATGGGCTCTGGACTCCCTGCGACCCAGAAGAATAAGCAGGTTGGAAAATGATATGAATGGATGGAATTTGCCATGGTACTCACCTGTTAGAAACTATGGGAGAATATGCACAGTGTCACGCTGGGGTTGCAGCGTGCCTGGGTGTTGGCGGCGTGGAGCAAGCAAAGGACCAAAGCAGGCGAAATCCAGTGGAAACCGGGTTTTATTTGCAGACACACGGGGTTTCCGCCACATAACACTCAATGACAGATCTGACAACCAGTACAGAGACGCGGACTAAATACTGAAGACTGACAAGACCGAAACCAAAACCTGATGAGCACAATCGACAACAGTTGGTTTCTATTAGGGTAGAGACACGAGGTAGCAAGGGGGTGTGGCATACAGGAGGCTCTGACAGGCGGATCATGACACACAGTAGAGCCATTAAAAAAAAGAAAAACTTTTGAGAGAATTGTTTACTTGAAAATCAAATACAGAACCTGAATACATATGTCCCAAAAATTATTCCAATCATACTGACGCCTAGTCGCAGCAGTAAGCCACTAGTTGGTAATTGCTGGTTTTTGCATCAGACACTCACTGAATAGGAAAAAAAAGAAATTTATTTAGAAGAGATGCATTTCAGTATAATTATAGGTGGGAAAAGCATTCAGAAGTACAGAAGATGAGACTATTTAGTAGTCCATTACAATTCAGTGGCAAATCCAAAAAAGTCGACAAAAGGACATGAGAACTAAGGTTATTTTTATTGCTTGCATTCAATATTCATTGGCTGATTCATAGTATTTTAATTTATATTCCTGTGTTTTTTATTTGAAACGATGTTCCCTTTTCTGATTAAAGATAAAAACAACCAGTACGTACATTTCCAGTTCTAAAATCTAAAAAATAAAGCTGTTGGATAATGTAATGTCATCGTTAGTTATTATCAACGGACCTGCTCTAATAAAGTTGTAGAAGTGTAATACCGGTATGTATGGAGCTTTGGACTAACGGATAATAATACCAACAATAGTAGAATTTAATAAGCATATGAATTGGAAGCCTTTTTATACTACGGTACCCATAATGCACCCTGGATACTTCCGGCATAATCCCATAAGTCCTTTCATTGTCGTCCGGACGCATTTTGAAGGCGGCTGAGAGCTGGTAGCTGTGTTTGAGGCACTTTGAAATCATTATGTTTGGACAAGCTGTTCGACGATTTACCACTTCTGCGATCCGTCGCTCCCATTATGAAGAAGGACCAGGGAAGGTAGGAAATTAAGTCTGTGTTTTATAACAAAGCCAGAGCAGTCTGGTAATTATTCCCGGTGCATCGTAAGGCCTACTTCCTCATCTGAAGCCCGTGTTTAGAGGTCAGTGTATTAACGGAATGATAGTTGGATGGCCCGCTGCTTTACATATAACTTTACATTAAAACATATTAAAACATCTGCAAGTTCTCCTGCGTCTCGAGTTTAGTTCTTGACTTGTTTTGTTGTATGCAGCCATTTACTTGTATTTCGTGAATATACTAACGACCTACACGGCTAGTTGTTGCATACGTTTTTCACACTATGGACATAATGAGTTTAAATACACATTCCTAAGCCAATTTAACGCAACAAGAAAGTTAATGGGTATATCTGTCATATTTATTAATTGCACAGAAATTTCCTGCCCTTAATTTATACTCGTCCAAATGTGTGACCTTGTAGCTTTCAGGACTGCTAATTTTCGCGTACATCTAGCAACATTTCACGTTTTTTCCAGTGTATAGTCGAATTAATAATTTTGCTATATATGACTAAACGTATGACGGTAACATTCATGAGGTCTTGTATATTTTTTTTACAATGTGAAATGAACAGTAATTTACTTGATGCGGATTTCCTAATTTAGAATACATTTATTGCAACGTTTATGTTACCTTTTAAAGAAAAAACCAACGTATTTTGTCCATGGAGAGAGAAACTCTTCGGCTGAATTTAGAGGTTCAAGTTCCTAATTCAGCATTTACTGCTGACAAGGGGTAAATTGCTAACCATATTCTTGTGTGTGGTGTTTACCAGCCATTTATTTGGCTTATTTAGGTGTACACCAATTGTCATGAAAGCAGGAGGTCATTTTGACAGATTCAGCTTTGGTAACAAATACCATTTGTAATGGTACATGCATAGTTAAGTCACTGACAGTGCCGTTTGTGACAGATCATGATGAGTAAACTTAGTGTAACTTGCAACTGTTACACGAATTGTCCCACTTAATGTTCTTGTTTTTAATATTTGCTCAACAGAACCTGCCATTTTCTGTTGAGAACAAATGGAGGCTCCTGGGCATGATGGTGGTCTTCTTCGGCAGCGGTTTCACCTTTCCTTTCATTGTTGTCCGGCATCAGCTTTTGAAGAAATGAACAATTCAAATGCAGTTCTTAACAGGTACGGTTCTTTTAGTAGAGAGGTTTTGGTTTAAGCTAAAACGTGACTGTGCTTCACCTATAAAATCTCAATGATTGTTCAGCTGTTGTCCTTCTTTCAAAATAATATAACTTGCATAATGTTTCTGGGAAAATGTCTTGGTATTGCAGATTCATGGATTTCTGTTTCTATTTCTTAGGTCTGCTGTTTGAACATGCTTATTCTACGGATGTTTCTTCCTCAAGAAGAATTATGTCCCATTTCACTTTGTAAATAAAATGAAATTTAAAATATTGCATGGTGTTTAAGTGTGTGACTTATAAATCTTTAATTAGCGGTTTTATAGTAGGTGCTTATAGCGGCTCATTTAATATATTTTCTGCATCTGCTCTCCCACTTCAGGTTCATGGTGAACCCGGAGCCTTTCGCATTAGCCACGAGATACAAGGCAGGGGATAAAGAGCTGGGGAAACTAGTCCCTAACATGATTTGAATTATGGGTGGTTTTATCATGTAGTTTGGACTGGAGGAAATCTGTGAGAACTGTACATGTACCACTGGGTATCAAAATAAGTCATCATGCCACCTCTGGACATTGAAATTTAGCAGTACCAAGACTAATTGGTGTGACTCCATATCACACCACTGCAGGAGGGAACCCATACGACACAAGAACATGCAACCACCACACACACAGCAGAGGCAGGATTCCAACCCAGCAGGTGTGAGGCAACAGTGCTACTGACTGAGTCACCGTACTACCCTTAGCTTGCTTTTCTTAGTTAAACTGTTACTTTGTAAATATCAAATTGTAAAAAGAAAATATACTACTTTGTTGAGGTTTTTTGTAAGCCGTTGGGAGACCAGCAGTAATCCTTAGGTTTTAGGGTCAAAATAGCTTTGGGTTTGAAAGGCTTGGGGAAAAAACAATGTGTATGGTAAAGTGCTATAAATTTACCTTTAGCATATTACTGAAAGGGTACTGGGAATCTGTAAAATTAGCAAGCTAAATCTTTCTTAATGGGTAGGGTTACTTTTATATCTAATGGCACTAAATATCAAATAATACAAGTAATCATTGTTTTAGGGTAAGGTTAATTATATATTTGGTTGGCGGTACAAACTGCAAATGGTTTTAAAGCTTATAACACATCTGCTTCTCTTATAAAATCCTGTATCTAATACTGTGGGCCTAGAGCCTATCCTAGGAAGCATAGGCCTTAAGCCAAGGGAACTCACAGGTCTAGATTCCAATTCATCACCTGCTGCACATACACTGGAAAATTTAGAGACACTGTTTCACTTAATTTAATTTCTTGAGTCTGTTTGACCAAACCGGCACCACATATGGTGAACAAACAGTATATATGTGTTTCTCAGAAAGACACATATTAGTGTTATTTAATAGGCATCAACACGGCACTTATTACATAACCCGTTTCTAACAATAAATATAAGGAAAGATCAAAGTGATAATAGTGATTGCCAAGGGAATTTCATTTGTGAATGAGTAT